>PVIA01006989.1:0-89351 GCA_004024845.1 Tonatia bakeri
TGATTCCTGTGGTTTCTGTGAATTGGGCAATCAGGAGACCTAACCACCTGCGGTGAGGGACAGTGAAAACGGCGCAGCTGTCTGGGCCCCCCAGGTGTAAGGACCAACCAAGGAAAGCCAGAGGGCAGGGGTCAATGGGAAGATGCTCAGACACTGCTGTGTTGATGGAGAAAGGGAAACGTCACTCAGAGTCGGAGTAGAGACAAAAGAAATTACTTTTTTTAAAAAGGTAAACAGACAGTTCTCACCTTCTCTGCCCCAATTCTAACAGTTGCGAGTTTAACCTGGATGGTACAAGTCTTGAGTAAGTCATTGTATCCCAGATGAATTATAGTTGTTAAACTGAGAAAACTAGATGTTGCTAGAATATGTGAGAAAATAAAAAAGAAGCTTATTCTCTAATGTTTCAAAATGGGGAAAGCTAAGTAAAAACCAAACCAACCAAACAACCAACCACTGGGACAAACAACCCAGAATCTCTCTCCATGAAAGGCCCCCTTGGAAGTCACACATGCATGGGACACACCATCTGATTCTATTTGTATGAACTTTGAAAACAGGCATTCCTCCATGCTGACAGCACTCACAGGAGCATTACACTTTGGCGAGGGGTGGTCTTTACACTCTCAAAAAATTGGAAAGGAAGAAAAAAGAAAAGGAAGATTGAACAGAAACGGCACGTGACCTGCAGAGCCTAAACCGTTTACTCTCCGGCCCTTCACAGAAAGTGCGCCGAGCCCTGGCGGAGAGGGCGGACTATGGGCTGGGGTGAGGCCACACGTTGTCCTGATTAGAAACCAAAGAGATGCAGTGAAACCAGGCGGAAGGCCTCTAGGATGTCCAAGAGCTCAAATTCTAGAGCAGAAACAAGGGCGACCCCTGCCTCTGGCCTCCTCCGGAGCCCGCAGAAGGCAAGAGCTCTGGCAGCACGGCCCATGGTGAGAAATACAAACTCTGATGCCAGAAGGTCTGGATCCGGATCCTGGCTCTGTGACCTTGAGCAAGTTACTTAACCTACCTATGCCTCCTTATCCTCACCAGTGAATGGAAAACTTCTAAGAAGCACCTTCATTCATGGGGCTGCGATGAGGAACGGATGGGTTTGTATGTGAAATGCACTTAGAAGGGCATCAGATCATCAGCCGGCACCACTGAAGGACAAAGCAAAGGCCACACGCACACACACAGTACCTGAGCAGCACCTGACACACGGAATGTGTCCCCCAAACACGTGTTAAATAAATTAATGCTAACATAACCAAATACTGCTGAATCTATGCCACCAGAACACTTGGAATTGAGAGGCCCCATGACAATTACACACACAGCTGGAGTTTCTTCTTTATTAGAAAACACGGAAGAGTCAGATGCTAGGTATTTCTAGGACGGATCTTCAGAGAACACAAAATCCCTTCATCGCTACAGTAAAAACAAACAAAACAAACGATGTTACAGATATTTTCAGAATTCTAGCACCACATGGCACAATGATATTAACAGAATACCAGAGAATCCAGTGTTAAATTCCTGTGTGGACTGGCAACCAAGGTTCTTGCCAACTCCAAGACGACAACTAACTGTATTCACTAAAAGCCGCTTGGCATGAAAGCAAACTTCAGGAAGATTATAAAACAGGTGGTTAACACAAAATCAACTTCTGTTCATACATACCCATAAACTCTGCCCTGATTAACTCAGTGAACTTTGGAAGCACAGGGCACACTAAACCAAGAGGCGAGAAGCGTGGCCAAGCCTTGGTATAAACCAGGAGCGTCTGGGTACACCATCTGACAATTGTTTTTCTCCACTATGTCAGTGTATGTTCACAGGAAGAAGAACGTCTCAGCAACAGAGAAAAACGCTGACAATATAAATAATCCCTCTAAGACCCGGGATGGGGCAGTTTACAGGAAACGCCTCAGAGCTTCTTCAGCCCACAGGTGTCAGACACGGAGAGTTGTGTCCTGAGTCCGAAGCACCGAGGGTGTCAGACCCTGAGCCTGATACCAAACAGAGTCCGCTGTGAGCTAACAAGCCACAGAGGCCCTTTCTGGAGCTCAGGGAAAATCTGCCCATGACTCCTGTATCTGCTACTAGGAAACTATTGTTAATTTTGTGGGTGATAGGACGGCATATGAGCCCTGTAGAAAAATGTCCTTCGATTTTAGAGATACAGACTGAAGTATTTAATGTGATTGCTGTCTGCACTTTACTTGAAATCATAAAAGGTTTGTTGAAAGGGGGAAATGATATTCTGGCAAGACTTAAGAAATATTATGTGTGGAATATAATTATAGTAAAAAGCTAAATTGCTTTTTTTAAAAGACTATCTTGGAGGCAAGAAAAGCCATATATAATCAAAAGCAGGTTCTTTTCCTGACAGCTTTATGAAGCAAGTATCTAAAGTGATAAAAAGTTTCAGAGTCATTTAAAAATCTTGCTTCATTAGATGCTATGCCAGAAAACTTTAAATGAGCCAATTCCTCACATCTAAAGACCTGGCCGCTGCAAAGGACAGGTGATCTGCATACATTTTGGGTGGAGAGTCAGAAATATATGATTTTGAGTCATTTAACATATTTGAGTGGGTACTAGGTTCCAGAAGGTCCTGTTCCACACACTTAAGTTACTGCTGGGGGAAAAAACAGAGAAAATTTCCTGTCCTCTTGGCATTTATTGCCGGGGGGATATAAGTAACCAGAGCTAAGATGTTATACTAGCATATTTTAAGTGCTATGAAGCAAATAAAAGCAGGAAAGCTAGATAAGGCAGGTTGGAGTGGGGAGTTGGGAGAACTTACAATTTTTAAAGAGAATGTAAGATTCCCTGAAAATGGTCATTTTAGCAAAAGCTGTGTGCCCAGCATCCTTTTCCAGTGTCAGCACACAGAGGGACTCACAGAGCTACAGACAGCTTGTATATGACATGGCTAACCAGCTCTCTGCAAGAGCCACACAGTAAGACACCAGCCTCACCCCTCCTTGGAAGCCACATGTGAAGGGACTTCTTCCTTAGGAAGGAGAGAAGCTGGCCCAGCTGTGGGCTCACTCACCACTTTTGTGAAACAGTGCTTCTACCTGGGGGGCAACAATGACACCAAACTCTGCTCCCCTAACACCTTTCAGAATCTGCAGGACACCTTATCTCGGCAGGGCCCCAATCCCAGGAAGACAGAGATACCTCTGCCCCATCCTTAGGTGGTGCCAAGTGCCATTTATCCTTAAGAGAACAATTCACACAAGCTCTCCGGTCTCTCTTCCACGGGCTTGAAATAGGCACTGGCAATCGATGGCCAAGATAAGACACACGTAAGGATAAACACAGCGTGCTACCATTATAGGAATGTCTTGGATGAGCCAAAATATTTTGGGAATGCATGTCTGGAGAGGTAAAACTTTTAGTTCATTTTTAATTAGTGAGCCAATTTTTTTCCTCGTCTAACGAGCCCACTTCCTTGTTTGGGAAGTATAGTTTAAAAAGTATCTGTAGTTGATATCTGAGAAATCTGTGGAATACATATCAAGCGTTCATACTCCTTATACAATATGACAAACGTAGAAGGTACAGGGCAAAGAAATGAAGGTGTAGTGCTTTACTTTTTGGGTTAAATGACTGGTAACATTTTCTTTTGTGTGTGTGTGTGAATTCTTTTCTTTTGCTCAAGGAAAAGTCACACTGCAATATAATGGAGTTACCTGAATGTTCAGTTCTCTGGGTCCTAGAGAGGGGTACAGTGTGGTAATTAAGAGAACATTTTCAGAAGCCACCCACCAGCACAGATGAGATGGTGAGCAAGTGACTTATTCAGCTGTGACTTAGTTTCTTCATCTTTAAAATGGGATGACACTACCTACCTCAGGAGATTCTGTGATCCATCAATGCATGTTAAGCACATGGTAAGGACTCAATACTGTACCCACTTGCTGTTATTACCCTAGAGCTCAAATTTGTATTTATTCATACATTTTTTTTCTTTTTATGTTACTAGATTTTTAAAAAAAAGTAGCATTTGTTTTTCATATACAATGTTTTCCTTAGTGTTTATTATTTCACAAAAATAATTCGTGAAGACCGATTCTTTTTTTTAAAGATTTTATTTATTTATCTTTAGAGAGAGAAGGGAGGGAGAAACGGAGAGAAACATCAATGTGTGGTTTCCCCTTGCATGCCCCCCCATCAGGGGACCTGGACCCCACGTGCCCTGACTGGGAATCGAACCGGCGACCCTTTGGTTTGCAGGCTGGCACTCAATCCAGATCCACACCAGCCAGGAAGACCTATTCTTTATCAGGTACCACGCCTAGTCAAGTTCTAATTGCAGACCACGGCCTCAGAGTCCTACAGAGATGGACACGCAAACACGCATCAAGCAGGATTGTGCAGGAGGTGCACATGAACTGTAATGGACTGAAAAAAGGGAGTCTGTGGACATGGGGCCCAGGAGGGATGGGCCGAGAAAGTGACAGGTCACGGGAAGCTGATGAATGGACGAACATCTGCAGAGGGCAGGATGGAGAAGGGGCACTGCACCTGAGGACACATGGAGCATCTGCAGGATCTAGAAGTGGAGTGTGGGCACCAGAGGTGAGCAGATACGGCTCCAGATATAAAGGACCCTCTTTTAAGAAAAGAATAAGATTGTCCTTATCTACTAGTGATCCAGTCTATTTTCCTAGAGAAGCTTTAAACAGAAGAATGGCAATGTTAGTTGTATTTTAGGACGTATGAGCTGGCAGAAGGATGAAGGACAAATGAGGGAGGGGGTGCAAGGACAGGTGGAAGGAGAAGGCGCTCAGGAAGCCCGGCCAAGGATGACGACGGAAGCAAGAGCGTTGAGAAAATACCACACAGAACTGGTGACCACCTGGGTGAAAGGGTTAGTGAGAGGGTGAAGCAGATGCTTCGAGATGGAGAGACAGGGCGGAGCGCGGTTCGGTTGCCAACGGTAACAAAGGATGCAGCCGGGAGAACGGGTGACCAGGAATGGAGTTCCTGGCTTCAGCTGTGACGATGATGGATTTCAGATGCTGAAGACGCCGTTGTCGAGGCCTCCAGCACATGGCTGGAAAGGCAGGACTGGAAATCTGGGCCACAAACACACAAACCCAGGATGCACTGTATTCTATTTCCATTAAGCAAACAGCACCGCCAATTTTTGTTTTTCAAAACCAGAGAGCTACTGTTCTTGAAAGACCACAGACAGCAGGCCAGATGGCCGCTCACTTTCTGCTCGGCTGACGCATCTCTGTGTCACTGGAAACGGAATCTAGCCTCTTCCTCCTGGCTTCCCCTCTTTACCCCTAAGCATAATTCAAGCTGTTCTACATGAAAATTCCCTGAGAAGATATTTTCTAGTACTGATTAAAGAGCATCATCAGGAACATTCTACTATGTTTAAAACAACAGTATTAAGAAAAGTCATTCATTGAACAAATGCCGGCGGGTATTGACTATGCACCAAGCATTTTGCTAGGCCTGAGGCTCTAAAGGAGAAACGGGTGAGGTCCACGCCCCCAGGCAGCTTGCATTCTACTGGGGGAGAGAAAGACAGGAGGCCAAGAAGATACTAAAGGGTCTTACTAGTGTCAGGACCAACGAAATGAGCTGATTGAGATTATTGGAGGGATGGAGTTTTGAAAACAGTGGTTGGGGGAATTCGTTCTGAAAAGACGGCGGGGAAGCTACGGGTGGAGATGATCCCAGATCCCAGGGAGAGACTCGTCAGTCCTGGGGGAGGGCGGGGAACGCTCGCCTGGTTGACTAGTACATGTGGAGTCCACAGGGGGAACAGAGACACGGGTGACACTGGAGAGGTGGAGAGGAGCTGGTCAGATCTGTCAACGCTGCTGAAGAGACAACCAAAGGCACAGTTACTTAGGCCACCGCCCACAACAAGGAACCTAGACATACTATCTGACCTAACTGCAGTCTCAGCCTTCTCCAGGAATGGAATCTTAATCAGTCGGTCTGGAATTTTCTGGTCAGTAACAACCAGGTAACTGTGGTGTGGGCCCTCTCCACCCACCATTGCTCTGTCCCTCCCACTTGCCCTCCCTTGCAAAGAACCCAGGCGATCTGCCTGATAAGACCCCCACCGATCCCTAAAAGAAAGTAACCTTGCCTCAAACAATCCTTTCTTTTGGCTAACAACTTTCTCCTCCTGCCCAGCTGGTGCCTGTAAAAGCCTTCCATGTCACAGAGCTTCTGCAGCGCCTCTCTGTTTACTAGATGGGATGCCGCCTGATTCATAAACTCCTCAATAAAGCCAATTAGATCTCCGAATTTACTTAATTAAATTTTTGTTCTTTAACAATACTTCAAAAGAATGTAGACAAAGGTCTGGCACAAAGCCCGTGTTCGGTAATTGTTTCTGTTAACAACATCCTTGGCAACCCAACAAAAGGTTTCACAAATTTTTCTCTGTGTGCTGGGCACTAGGAACCAGTGGCACATCTTAACCTGGGGGGGTTTTGTGATCAGCTTTATACAGATAACTTGTGCCACATCCTGGATGCGGTGCAGACATAAGGTATGCATGGTGGAAGGGGTGGGTGTGTAGGAGAGAGACAATGCCAGCAGAAATTAATAGGATATTGCAGTAACTCCAGCACGAAATAATGGTAGTTCAGACTTGGCTTGTATAACAGTCCCCCACTAAACCACAGGGCCTATGTTCCAAGACCCCCAGTGGAGGCCTGAAACCACAGACAGGATTGAACCCTATACAATGTTTTGTCCTATACATACGTGCGTATGAAAACGTTTAACTTATAACTTAGGCACAGTAAGAGATTAAGAACAATAAAAGTAGTAAAATAGAACAATTATAACAATATACTGTAATAAAAATTGCGAGAATGAGGTCTCTCCCTCAAAATACTGCACTGTGCTCACCCTTCCTGTGGTGACGTGAGACGACCCAATGCCCACGTGATGAAATGAAATGAGGTCCTCAGAGTGGCGTGCAATATAAAACTCATGAATTATTTCTCAAACTTTCCATTTAATATTTTTGGAACATTGGACCGTGGATAAGGAGGGGGGCAGGGCTACTGTATGGAAAAGGATAGAGAGAAGTACACAAATCCAGAACTGGATTGGTGGAAGGGACAGTATGAGTCCCAGCTCTAATTCCTAAGGGAGGGGGAGTGCATTAATGAGAAAGAACAGCTCTGAGAGAACCGAGGTGGAGGCCAGGCAGGCTGGGAGTTACGAACTCCCAGACTTTTGGACATGTCAGGATTCAAATGCCTATAAAATACCGAAGCAGAGTCTGGGCAGGAGAAAGAGACCTCAGCCTACTTGAATGAAAACTGGGATTTAATGTCAAGGGCAAGATTACAGCAACCCAGGAGAAAAGGACCAGGAAGGGAAATAATAATCCAAAAGACAGAACCAGAGTCAGAACTTTAAGGAACAAGGGTTTAAAAACAGAACAAAGCAAAAATAAAACAATGATGACAGGATAGTGGAAAACAAAAGAACAAAAGGACCTCCAAAGCCCTGTGCGAAAATGTACAGAAAAGACAGGATGGGAATGAAATGACAGCTGCGTAGGAAAGAGAGCTTCTGAGAAATGGCAAAGATAATGGGTTCAAAGGGCTTATTAACCTTACGGTGCTTTATACGGACATTTCTATCCTATGAAAGTTTACATTCCTAAGCCCAGAGGCCATCCGGGCCTGTCTGCACTGGTACCTGCATTAGGCAGATAAAGAGGTTATAATGAATACCACCTCACTTTTTTGCTAATACCAATGACAGAGCAAAAGCATATTCAGTCCTATTTCAGAGTCATGGCTAAAGATCACAAATGTCCTAAATACTCTGGTATTTATGACAGAAATGGGGCGTACAGAACCTATTTATCAAGGTATATCCTGGGAAAGACCAGTCCCAAATGGAAGTTAGGCCACCTTGTTATGCACGGTTTGTTCAGAAGATTTGCTAAGTGTGTTTCAGCCCTGAGAGTGAGCTGTACATGAGGTCGGACTCTAAGTGGGTTAGGGATTCAGGGATGCCATAAAAGTGTGGTCTCAGCTTCCCATTCCTCTGACTCACTCTAACCCATTAAACTACTTCAAATGCAATGTTGCCATCTTGTAACTACCTTGTAAATATTTTCCTAAAACCAAAGTGCTTCCACATGCACGTGAGGTGACGCTGCGGCTCTGATTTTCCCGTAACAGTAACTATGAAATTCTCCTGAGAACCACCGAGGCTACCGATGAACACTCAAAGGATGTACAAATATTAAGAAGAAAACAAATGAAGAGCATGTTCTAGAAGGCAGAAGATTCAAACTGTAACGTGACTTCCCTTACTTATTAGTAAAGTTTAAGATACTATGATTCTTTGAAAACTGTTTCTGAAATATAATGTAAGTATAAAATTGAAGGTCTTTAAATATACAGAAGTTAAAAGTAGAATGACTTTGCTGCTATTTGAATACCTCCTGGTGTTCAATTTAAAAAACTCAAAAGAGCCCAGTGCAATCACATATTAATTTTCCAATCCCAGGAAATCATATTTTCTGCTTTCCTAAAACAAAAAGAACTACACACTTCAATTCATAAAAAGAAACAATTACCATTACCTGTTTACTACCAAAACCCATTTTAATAATGTTCTCAACCTCATCTAGAACAGAAAGTGCTTAAGGAGTCATTATCTACTATTATTGATTATAATAATTACAAGGCGTACAATACTTCTAAAAGACCTAATTAAAGAGGAACATGTTATAATAACCATGAATTATCAAACCAGAGGTGGGTGATTAGTCATTATGCCAAAAGGAAGCTTATCTATTTGACGGCGCGAGATAATGGGTGGCGGGTAGTGGGGGTGGGGGACTGATTTGACTAAGGAAACATTGCTTATTAAAATTTTGCTGAGTTCTTTGTGATAAGCTCCTGCTATTAGTGTAGACTGAGAGAGAGAGAGATTATACACTCCACCTCGACCTCCTATTGTAGGGTTTCTGAAAGCCAATTTATGTAAAACCAACTTCCAAATAAAGATCCAGCATGCCATTTATTGTTGTCAAGTAAAGGAGACCTCTTTGGGCATAATATGCTAATATGTGCATCTTGAGGCAAAGGGGAAAAAACAAAATAAATAAATACAGAATTGTAAGGGCCACCTTTACATGTAACTATGGTGAATCCCATCTAAATTAAACTAGAGGTTTTCCAATGAAGATAATTTCCAGATGTTGGTTTCAACAAGGGATTTGGATCTGAGGATACTACTGCCAGAAACCACTTAAAATTGTAAGGATCTATTTATAATCTGGAAAATTGAGAGAGTTTAATTAAAAGACACTAGGGGGGTAAAGAGAGACCTTTCATGTCTCAATGGTGTAAAAGTCTCAGCACTGCACAATCCAACTCTCCAAATAACTCTTATGAGTGAATGGCTTCTCAGGACTTCTCATCCAGCCCTATCCTGTTACTCAGGCTGCTTGTAGCATCAGGTCCCTAAGCAAGGGTGGTGCTCACTGCCATTGCCAGATGTAGCTCAGATGCCAGCAACCCAACCCAGCACTTCAAAGGCATCCTGCTTCCAGCCATCACCTGCTTGGAAACCAAAATAAAGCCCACTGGTTTGGCCACACATCTGTAATCTGGTTAAGGCTATTAGAGTGTTTTGTTTTTCTTCTTGACATTCATGCGGTCCAAGATAATTAAATACAGAAACTCAGCATTTTTTATTAAAGTTGGCAGCCAGTTCCCTCAAGAGAAAATGCAAGCTTCTGCTACTCTCCTATTCATCATTTTCAAATTAGTTTCCTCATTTAAGTACAAGAGTCAGGGATACAGTTACAGCCTCAAACTGTGCTGGGAGCTGCCAACCCAGCATCGTGACTGTTGCTTTGCAACGCCATAAACTGATTCCTCAGATCCAATCTTTCTTGACTCATCCACTGGCAGAGATTGAAGGCTGTGATTTATCATTTCTAAGGTTCACTTTGTAATCCCCTAAAGTAACCCCCCACCTCCACTTGAGCAGTTAATACCACTTACAACGCAAGCAGAGAAGTAGCTGAAAGATGATCATATATTCAAAGGATTTTAACTCCAGAGATCCAAATAGGAAAAAGTCAAGTAACTCTCTGTCTAAACAACAGACAAAGAAACTTTCTCTTGACCAATTTTAAAAACAGAAAACAATGCTGACCCACTGATGGGCACACATTCGCACAAGAGCGTGAGCTCAGTTATGGCTATGCATGTTTCTACGTTGCAGGCTGACAGAAGACAATGGGGGCGTAACTGATCCCGTGACTCAATCACCAGCTTTCACAAAGAACAAACAATGTATTTGGAAGATGCACGCTGCACACACAATTGGTGGTTGTTTTCTGAGAAAGGTTCGTGGAGCACACAGACCACACTTAAATGGGCTTTCAACTATACCAAGCAGAGTGCCACTCACAAATCAAGCTTTAACAAGACTTTTTTAGGACCACTGCAACAATGATTACGATCAAGATTTCATCCCTTGTGCTGGGCATCAGCTTGTGCCCATCTCTGCTCGAGCTTCTGGGAAATGGCTGGAAACGGGCTGCCCCAGCGTTAATAGCAGCCCCCCATGTCTCTGGAACAAACGTTGAGTTCCAACTTCCTAGAGGGCTTAATAAATGAATAAAACAATCTCATAACCATGCTCATGTGTAGGATAGAAAAATGTTCCCAATAGTTGTGGCTGTGTCTTGCATTCATTGTGCTGCAAGTTCTCACAAGAAAGGGAGCTGAAGACACTGTGAACCACATTCCTGCCATTTACACGAGGACTCCATCAACAGCTTCCAACGAAGCCGCAGACACAACTGCCTTCAATGCAGCGGGAGTTTACCATCGTTATGATCTGTATGTTGACATGGTACCTTGGGTTGGGCTACTGGGTTAACGTTTCCCCTCCATAAATAGATTCAACATGATGGGCTTACAACGCTGCATCACTAACTCTGTCCTTATCGTATTTGATTCCAATAATGACCAAATCCACAATACATTAACACAGTCTATTTATTGATCAAAGAGAGATATAACTTACATATATATTTCTCTCTGTAACAATCCCATTCTCTACCAAAATATACATATCTCTATGGAACACTTTGCTCACTAGTAATGAAGATACCTTTCTCTCCTTTATAGGAGAATTAGATTGAATAGACCTCTGCTCATGTAGAAGTGGGGTCTATAAATTCTCTGTCCCCCTAGGAACTACAACTATCTACTCCCAAACAAGCAAGTGAAGAGAAACAGCTCACTCACTTTAGGAATTCTAGGTTATGTGTTTTTCAAGGGGAATAAGTTAGCCCTCTGCAAAGTCTGGCCCTTTTCTAGGCATATATCACAACGTACTTTTTTTCCCCTTGATATTCTTCATCTGTACTAAACTAATCTAAACTTTTAGACTCTATCCACCCCCCATCCTCCTGAAGGCTCATTACTAGGGCAGATTAAACACACTAGAATCAACATATCCCTTAATATTAGTAAAAGTCAAGCATTTGTCACTTCCCTCAAATATATTATGAATCATTCAACCAAGATTATTTATTGTCTGAGATTTTTTATGCTCAAAGGTGAATGAATTAATTGTTTTTAAAGTTATGATTAATATGTGTTCTTCAGGTAAAATTGAAGAAATGTGGTTAGGTAAGAAAAGTGCAAATTGTTAACTACATTTCATGAATGTAGAATTAATGGAATAAGAATCTGTAGAAGGTGCTGCTGAATTTTACATTTGAAATACCTATAATTTTTGCTTGGCACAAGAAAAAAATTAAACCCTCAAGTACAGATATATCAGCATAAATCTATTCCTAGTTTTGGAAAAGCCCAAATAAAACTCATTAAATTATTCTACAAATAACTAAGACATAAAAAAGCTATGAACATTAAATGGGTTAACATTGCAAGGTGTAAAAGCTATGAACATTAAATGGGTTAACATTGCAAGGTGTTCAGAAAGTGGTTTGTACATAGTAAGGCCACATAATACCTATAATTATTACTACCCATGAATAGCTGTAGAAGGGTATAAAAAGCCATAAAACCTAGTCAATAAATATCTTCATGAAACTTACTATCGAGAAAACCCTAAAAGGTTGAGGGTATGAAAAAGGGGTCACATTATTTAATAACAATTCTACGTCATCCAGGACAGGTTAGTAGGCTTGACAAAATAAATCCATCTACTATTGCTAACTCTCTGTGAATGGGCATAAACGTTATTGAGTTATATTTTCAGTGATGAGAAAAGATTCACGTCTTTTAATCCCCAAATCCTACTTTTGGAAATCCACCTATAAAACAATTATTATGGAATATGGAAGAAAATCTGAATTCCTTAAAGAATTAAAAAACACGGCTTCACAAATGTCAAAAAAGAGCAAAAAATAAAGTCTGACAATGGTGACATGCGTGAATAAACTCTGAAGAAACATACACGATTAAAAGGATTTTAATTAAAAGTCTTTAAAATATTTAAAGTAAAAATTTACATTTTAGCCACAACTAAATAAAAACATACATATGAACAAAAACAAAACAAACAGTAAACTTACAATAAAGTTAAATTAATAAGTGATTTTTCTAAGACCCAAAATCTTCTGAAAGTTATCATATTTTCAACATTTTTGTAATTACATGTAATGGAAAAATATTTCAAGTGGAGACATCTTCCATGCCTCTACATACACCAAATATTTTAAATTATGACCGATTTGTCCCAGAAAATAGGTTTGTATTTATTGCAGTCAAAATGAATAGCAGTATACTAATAAAAAGAAAAATAGCCGACATAATGATCAGAATCAATGAAGTAATTAGGTACAAATAAGAAGCCTTAATCATCCATTGTGTGAGCACATTTTGACGAAAGCATTTTAACCTCTGGATGCAGTTATACATAAATAAATCATGGCATTGATGGAATGCCGATAGAATTATTTCAAGTCCAAGACTGAGCTGTCAAAACCCTACCAAGAATATGTCACATATGGAAAAGAAAACAATGGCCTACAGACTGGAAATGTTCAACAAAAATCCCCATCTTCAGGAAAGGACACACCAAGGAGTGCAGTAACTCTAAGACTCCTGTTTCCACCCAAGGAAAGAGATGCTGAAGGTGATGCCAATAAAGGCTTCTACTACTTATATGGAGCAAGAAATGTTGGCTGTTCGAGCCGGATTCGGAAAAGAAAGAGACACACGCAAGATGAACGTTCACTGGATACTGACGTGCTCTAAAGAATTTCAGGTTAGCCTACGTTTTATGGACTACACTAAAGCCTTTGGCAGTGGCAATCATGAAAAGCTATGGGTTGCTCTGACAGCAGTGGGCACACCTGAGCGAGCACCTGACTGTCTTGATGCATAATAATACTGAGAGGCTGAGTGCTTTCCTATAGGCAGGTGTCAGACAAGGGTGCATTTTATCTTCCTATTTGTTTAATATGGACACAGAACATGTATGACCCACTGGGCTAGACTCCTCTGAGGGAGGAGGAGTGAAAATTGGTGGAAGAAATACTATGTCCTTAAGATATGCAGCTGACTTCATCTGACTGGCAGAAAGTAGCAGGGACTTGAAACACCTCTGCCGATGAAAGTGAAAGAAAGACCTGCCAAAGCAGGACTATGTTTGGTGTCTTAAAAGGATATTTTATTCATTATGCTATTACAGTTGTCCCAATTTTCCCCTTTGCCCCCTCTGCTTGGTACGCCCATTTCCTCCAGTGATTCCCCACTTATTTCATGTCTATGAACTGTGCATATAAGATCTTTGGCTTTTCCATTTACTATACTATTCTTAACCCTCCCCTGTCTATTTTGTACCCACTCAATTATGCTTCTAAATCCTTGCACCTTCCCCCCATTTTCCCCCTTCCCTCTACCCCCAGGTGATAAACCTCTAAACTGTCTCTATATCTATGATTCTATTCCTGTTCTAGTTATTTGCTTAGTTTATTTTTTAGATTTAGTTGTTGATAGTTGAGTTCGTAGTCATTTTAATGTTCATAGTTTTGACCTTCTTTTTCTTGAATAAGACCCTTTAACATTTCATATAATAAGGGCTTGGCGATGATGAAATCCTTTAGCTTCACCTTGTCTCAGAAGCACTTTATCTGTCCTCCAATTCTAAATGATAACTTTGCTGGATAGCATAATCTTGGTTGTAGGTCCTTGCTTTTCATCACTGTATACTTCTTGTTAGTCCCTTCTTGCCTGCAAAGTTTCTTTTGGGAAATCAGTTGATAGTCTTATGGGAACCCCTTTGTGGGTAACTAACTCTCAGCCTTTCTCCTGCTGTTTTTAAGATTCTCTACCTTTAACCTCGGCATTTTAATTATGATGTGTCTTGGTGTGGATCTCTTTGGGTTCAACTTCTCGGGGACTCTGTGTTTCCTGGACTTGTGTGACTATTTCCTTTGCCAAATTGGGGAAGTTCTCTTTCATTATTTTTTCAAACAAGTTTTCAATTTCTTACTCTTCCTCTTCTCTTTCTGGCACCACTATGATTCAGACATTGGAACTTTTGGAAATGTCCCAGAGTCTTCTTAACCTCCCTTCATTTAAAAAACTTCTTGTTTCTTCATTTTGTTCTGGTTGACTGTTCTTCCTTATGGTCCAAATACTTTTGAATCCCAGCTTCCTTCCCTTCACTGTAGGTTTCCTGTGGATTTTTCTTTATTTCCCTTAGTATAGCCTTCATTTCTTCCCTTATGCTTTTGCCATATTCAAAAAGATCTTTGAGCATTCTGTCCACCTATGTTTTGAACTTTGTGTCTGATAGGTTGGCTATCTCTGCATTGCTTAGTTCTTTTTCTGGGGCTCTGTTCTGTTCCTTCATTGGGGCCATATTTCTTTGGTTTCCTAACTTTGGCAGCCTCCCTGTGTCTGTGTGGTAGGTAGAGATGCTTTGATTTCCTGTCTTAGCATACCTGCTAAATTGTATGGGGCAGACCCTTGGACTGTATTTGAACATCAAGGAGGCAAAAGTCATGACAACAGAAGAACTATGCAACTTTAACAAAGACAGTGAAGACACCGTTGATCTTGGTTCAGGCATCAATTCAAATGCAGACTGTAGCCAAGAAATCAAGAAAAGCCTGAGACTTGGTAGGGCAGCAATAGAAGAATTAGGAAAAATCACCAAGAGCACAGATGTGTCAATTGAGGCAAGGCTAAGATCATCCATACCCTCATATTCTCAATTAGGATGCATGGATGTGAAAGTTGGACAGTGAAGACTCATACAAAAAAAACCTGATTCATTTGAAATATGGTGTCAGGAGAGCTCCGCAGATACCCTGGATCATCAAAAGACGAACAAAATGGGTCTTAGAGCAAATTAAGCCTAAAATGTTGCTGGAAGCAAAGATGACAAAACTGAAGCTGTCCTACTTTGGGCACATCCTGAGAAAGCCGGGTACTTTGTAAAAGACAGTAATGCTGGGAAAAATAGAAGGCAGAAAAAAAGGAAGACCAAATATGAGGTTGACTGATCCCATCAAAGCCATAGGGTTCGGTCTACAGTAGCTGAGGGAGGCTGACAGGAACAGGACACTGTGGACATCGCTTATTCACAGGGTCACCAGGAGCTAGAGTGGACTCACGGGCACATACCACACACACCAGTTATGTTTGGAAGGTTTGTTTTGATCTCAAACATTTCCATCTGCACAGAAGCTCTATTCAAGACACGTATTCCTGGGTTGTTGGTTTTTCTAGTCATAAGAGATCAGGGTGAGACAAAAGTTTGGAATAGAAAATTTTTTAAAAAGCAAAAAAAAAAAACCTTTCCCTAGCTTTCTAGTCTTCTAAACCAGTTTCTCAACCTTTTTTTTTTGTTGTTGTTGTAGCGCTGTCCTTTACAGTGTGGGTGGTTAGCAATGTCTCTGGTCCCTACCCATCAAATACAAGGAGTACCTCCTACCCCGTACCAAGTACTGACAACTAAAAACATCTGCAGACAGTTACAAAGGTCCCTTGGGCAGCAGAACTGCCCTCAGTTGAGAACCACTGCTCTACAATGATGTTTATTTATCCATGTTTTAAATCACACAATGCCTGCCAAAAGTTAATGGAGTTCAGCTAGTCTCATGACTATAACTTGTGCTTCCTGAAATTTCTGCCTGCTGTTATTTTAAATAAAAGAGCTCCGATTTGACACGAGGGAACAAAAAAAATGCTTACTGGCATAAATAAGAAAGCCACTTTAAGAATGCACTTTTATCCAAAGTTCAAATGCAGATGAATCTTACTTTCACTTATAATTCCAATTTTATTTTATTCTATTTTACTTCGCTTTTTGAAGCAATGAAAAAATATCCAGGCAGTAACTACAGTAAAGGGGCCAGGCAGTTGTAATAAATATTCCAGAGGTCCCAGAATTTTTCAGTGTTTGTAGGTTTAGAGATTCCTGATGCAATTTCCCTTAATTACTGCTTGTCTGGAATGATATTCCCTAGCAATTTTTTGTTATAAAGTGCAATTAGTTTAACCTTGAGTTACCAATTATGTTTGTGTATGCATTTGATGGGAATGCCAATTCAATTCAACTCAAATATTTGTTGAGCACAGCCTTGTAGAAAATTAGGCCAAAGATCTTAATGGATAAAGACACACAGTTCGCATAACAGATGTAAACTCCTGATAAGCAGGATATACTGTTAACTCCGGGAACACCATCAGGGTTCACTGGACATGACTTTACCTTCTGAGCCTCATTTTGAACATTTTAATTACTTGTATGGTTGACATTTCTGACTTTTACACTCTACAGAAAATTTTTACTTTTTCCAATTTTATTTTAATGATTGTTCAAGTACAGTTTTCTCCCCTTTACTCCCAATCAAGCCCACCCACCCCCCTCCCAACTTCCCTCCCATTACTTTTTAAAAGTTAAATAAAACTTTATCTTGCTATTATCATTCCAGTCCAGTGATGCTTTTTATATACCTAAGATTGGGAGGGACAACATCTTCCTAGTTCTGCCATTCCTCATAACTTATGGTTATTCATGAACTATTTCCAACTGTGCTAAAGGACCAAATAATATGACAGTAGAAGAATAAAGGAATGGCTGATGATGTAAGAGAGAAGTTATCACAGTTTTATTGCTGTGTTCCTAAAACACTGTATGATCTTTCAAGAAGGTACAAGAGAAGCCTAGACTTTCATTGAATATAACTGAAAATCAAAGAAGTCCATTTTCCACACTGGCAAACAGGTGAAAATTGATAGGGGATATTTCACAACTATTAGATAAATCAGAAGATGGATGAAACTGATTACATAAGCAAGACCTCAGACCATGAGTTTTCAGATGATGACATCCTGGCTGAATTTCCTCAAGCTTACAAACTGAGCAATGTATTTTTAAGAGCACAAAGAAAACCCAGTATTCTCATGCATTTAGTTATTCAATAGGAAGGATGACATTATTCAATATTTTATGGAAACCAGGAACCAACCATGGACAATATTTTTTCTTTTCTTATGATACTTGTGCCACAGATTTTATTGTGTTTGTGCAACAAAATTTTTTGCCCCAGGTCAGAAGTGGACTCACACTACACGCAGAAATGTCTGTAAAAGTGGGTAGAAGGAAGGAACCAACACAGACACACAAATGCCTGGGTTATGTTCGGATATGCTTATAGATATGTATAAACCCAAACTTCAAAGTATTTTGCAATTATGGACAAAAAATGCATTTTCTCCCTTCAACAAAATTATGATCTCTCAAAGTTTTATAAATATTGACTTCTTTTTATAATTATCAAGTGAAAATGCAAGTGAAAGAAAAAGACTAAGAAAAATGATAAACTAGAACTTAAAAGATATATTTGAAGTGTGGAATGGAAATTTATAATATTGATCTATTTCCAGGTTCATGCATGAAAGGTGATTGATTAGCAGTTGCATTCAAAGATATTGCCCATTTCAGAAATTCCTACCTCCATAACCAGCAAAAGATGGAATAAATATCTAGATTTACTATATTTAAATTTTAATTCCAATTAAAATACTTACAGTATTAATTCTTATTAAAATTTCGAAATGAAGTTATTTCTCACTATCCCTTTATTCCTATGTCTGTGAATCACTGGAGGTGGGCAAGCTTTTCCGGTACAGTGACGGGCGAGATGACGGGGTTCAGCTGACGGGGCCCAGTGAACACGACAGGGTGTTGTGTGTTCCCATGTGTGCACATTTGTACACACACACAGTCGAGGTAAGACCTTAATGAACTAAAGAAAACCCTCTTGAGCTACAAAATATACAAAAACACAAACACACCCACACAAGCCTCAAGGAAGGGCATGGCAAGAAGCAGTCTAAAACAATCATTCATCTAGATCTGTCTTAAGCAATTCTTTCTCTCTTTTTTTTAATTGAAAGGGAAAAAAATATCACCTAATTATCTAGGAAGATACATTAGGGTTCCTCTTAGCACTTTCTCACTAATGTCTGCAGCTGTAAGAACACGGAAACCATATGTGAGATGCTGCTTTGGAAAAAATGTGATGACCTACCCCCAAGAGCCCAAGAGGAAAAGTGCTGTTATGAAGAGCCAGAGGTTCTCCCCTATGCCATTTGCTCCGTACATTCAAGAACCCCTGTGGCTCAGGTCAAGTTCTGCAGTTCCAAGTACGGGCAAACCCACCCTTCCAGACCCACCCCCAAGGCTACACTGGATACGTGGCTGGACTGTAACTTACAAGCTAGTTTTCCAAAACAATTGTCCCGTGGAAAAATTCTTACCCACCCTGACTGGAATCTGTGTATGTTAACATAAGGAAGCTACATTACCAATGGCACGGGGAGGTATTTTGAGATGATCTGAAAACCTGATCACTATAGAGCTGGAAAAATAAATGCCAAGTTATGCACAAGTGAATTTTGGGAATAATATAAATGAATTTGGGAATTTTGGGAATATGGATTTGTCCATACTGAATCTTTTAACGAGGTGATAAAAAAGCTCCTCCCACAAGGAGGTTTCTCTGAGTGCCTCATTAGCAATGTGACAGCACCTCCTACCATATCAGATCTCATTACCCACCGATCAAAGTGTATTAAACTCTGGATCAAATTCCGTTCCAAGAGGATCTGAGTTCCCCTCATTCTTCCTAACTTCAAAATTGCCACAAAGTTGCCAGGGGGAGCTTAAGTAATATGCTAAATACTAGTCTATTCTGCATTTCAAGTACCTGGGAGGGCTGGGTTCCAGAACTAGGAAGCCACTCCCTGGCAGATGCTCAGCTTGGGTGTGGGTCGGTGCAACACCACCTCTCACTTTGCCCACTGGCTTTGCCAGGTGAGAATGCAGGGCACACCTGCCCGCAGGACGAACAGAAAAACAGGTTCAAAAAGGAAGTGATGTAAATGACCAGATACCCTACTTATATTTCGTTCAAACCAATTATTTTAAATCTTAAATACATGAACCATTACAAAATTTAATACAAATTCAGAGTTCAACCTTAGAACATATTACTGGGCTGTATAAACCATCTGCCTCAATGGAAAATAAAGAGTGATTAGAAATTTCAAGTATCTACAGCTACACTGTCCAGTCCAGTGGACACTAAACACCTAGGACTATTAAGTGGTGGAAATGCAGCCAGTTCGAAATTAGAGGTGCTGTATGTATAAAACATTTGCTAGATTTTGAGGGCCTAGTATGAAAGAAACAAACACAGAAAGAATGTGGAATATCTTAAAAACTTTTTCCTATTGGTTACATGTTGAAATGATAATATATTGAATATATTAAATAAAATACATTATTAAAATTCAATTCACCAGTTTCTTTTCATGGTTTAAAATGTACCTATTTGAAAATGTTAAAGTTCATACATGGCTTACATGATATTTCTATTAGACAGATCTGAGCTAAAACACAATAGGTCCTATAATATCCATGGATGGGACACAGAGTCCTTTCCAAAAGCTATGAAAAAATGTAAGAGTGAACAATTCAATTTGGCTAATAATTCTAGAAGGCCAATGTAAGGCATATCCAGTACATAAATTATAGTTTAGATTCCAGCATATAAAAAAGATATGGTTATAAATAATTAGAAGAGATGCCACAGTATAAATAAGTATTTTAAGAAGAACATAAAGGAAAAACAAGGGTACCCTCGGGAGGCAAAGTGTTTCAAGGGGTATGTCAGAAAATAATGTATCTGTTTGGATGAACACTAAAACAATATGTAGGATGTTATAGGTTGTGATAAGATGTAGCAGTTTAAAATTGACAACTATCTTTGTGGTACATTAACACCTTTTAATAAAAAGGAAAAAAAAAGCATTTCAGAAGGGGCAAAAAGGTAGGCACAAGAACCCAGAGAAAGAAAAGGCCACTAGTTTTGGGGTGTCAGCAGATAAGGTGAGGTACATATGAAAGGCTGAAAACGCAGGTTAGGGCCCAGTAGTGAGAGTTTGGAATGCCCTGATGGAGAGTATGGACTTTGTCACAGGACTCAGGAACCATCAAATATTTCCTACCAAGCATGAATAGGAGCGGAAACATATAACAGGAACATTATTAACTCATGGGGAATTATTTTGGAAGAAAGTAAACAAAGGCTCATAGGCCGGCAGAATGGATTCTAAGTTATGGGAATGTAAGTCACGGTATGAATGAGTCCTGTAAGGTTACAAAAAAGTACAAGGGTAACAAGGGTAACAGAAGAAGGCGAAGCACTAATGTGATCAGGAGCGATCAAAGAACTAGTCTAGTGGGAGTCAGAGGGTAATCTGGACGCAGGCAGGGGCAGGTCAGGAGGCAGCACACATCTGCACACAGATGTTCACAGCAGCTTTCTTCATAACTGCCAAAACTTGGAAGCAACCAGGATGTTCTTCAGCGGGGGGATAAATACAACTGTGGCACATGCAGGCAATGGAAAGACGTGGAAGAAACTTAAACACATATTACTACATGAAAGAACCCAATCTGGAAAAACTCAAAACTGTATGATCCCAACCAGCTATGTGATACTCAGGAAAAGGTAAAACTATGAAGATAATAAAAATACCAGTAGTTGACAGGGGCAAGAAGGTAGGAGGGACAAACAGGTGGAATACAGAGGATTTTTAGTGATAATACTGTTTGACACTACAATGATGGATACGTGTCATTATATATTTGTGCAAACCCACAGAACGCACAACACCAAGAGTGAATCATAACGTAAACAGTTTAAAATTGACAACTCTCTTTGTGGTACATTAACACCTTTTAATAAAAAGTCCATCACACTGTGGACTTTGGATGATTATGGTGTAAGTCCATCAGTTGTTAACAAAGGCACCACTGAGCTGGGAGAAGTTGATTACGGGGCAGGTGCGCAGGTGTGGAGGCAGGAGGGATTAAGGAAATCTCTGTACCTTCCGCTGGGTTTTGCCGTGAACCTAAAACTGCACTAAAAACAGTCTTAAATAAATTAGTGAAAGCATGCAAGAAAGGTAAAGGAGGTGATCCAGAGTTCAGATATAAATAATCATGAAAGGAAAGATGGAAAACAAAGGGAGAGAAGAAGGTCCTAAGAGATGTTGAGGTAGCGAAAAAAGCTGGTTATTTTACTCAGTAGACGTGTGCCGAGCAACTACTAATGCCAGGTGCCCTGGTGCAAATTCACAACGGATGGACCGCTAAGGGGCCGTCTGTGGAGCACGAGGGAGAGCGTGCTGGGAACCACGGGGAATAAACAGGGCTGGCTCGCATCAGCTGCGAGGTGGAAGGTGATAAGTCATCCGACAGGAATAATTAGGCGCATCTAGTAACATTAGGATACCAGCTGACGTGACGACATGAATAAGAAATGGTTTTAACTGGTTGGGTTACATGACTTGATACATCAACCTTAGAAAACTTGACAGCGATTAAAGAGAGAAATTACTTTTTTCCAGATAAAGAAGATTGAGAAGAATATGCTTAGAAAATGTGAAGGCATCCACAAGTCCAAGATATTTGAAGAAATACATAAAAATGCTTATCTATTGAGCCCCTCCTGGTTAGAAATGACTTTAAAAAACCAAGGGTAATGGACTAAAAGCTTTAATTAGAGGAGGATTGTGAGAGAAGGATAAAATGCAGTGGACCTGATGAGTGTTTTAGGTTCAAGATCAGAAGACTACGGCCCGAGAGGAATGTCAGGGCTGGAAACCCGATAGGTACAGTATTTATAAGTAATGACAGAGTCCAAGGCATGACTGTGTAGCAGACAGCAGAAATGCAATATGAGCGAAGGTGACCAGGAAGGAGCTAGGTAGCATGTCAACTAACTATGAACTTGGATGGTGATATGAGACAGGAAAGGTAATCGTAATGACCTCCTTTGTCTGGGGCCCTTAGTTCATGACTGTGGTCCTCGCGTCAAATCTGGCTTCAATAATAAACTGTGTAATTGTTTTAGTAGTAGGTAATATAGTAAATTAAAAGGAAAAAACAGTGTTAAAGAATAATAAACTAGTGACTGTAACAAAGAGAACAGATAGTGGTATAACCAGAGATGGATACCAACATGGGTGCAATCACTGAATGACAGTAAGCAAGGTTTGAGGCCGGAACCGGAAGCCCTGCTGGGTCTCTTTCCAGGACAAGTAAGGGGTGCAGGAAAAGAAGGGGCCTCTGAGTGGGTTTCATAAGATGATGTTAGTGATGCTTTCCATACAGTTGGTAATTTGGAAGAGGTACAGGAGGAAAAGATCAGACACACTGAAATCCGTTCCCAATAAAAAGTGGGTTTTACAAGGTGTTTAATAATGTACTGAATTAGAGAAGGGACATGGTAAAAGTGTGTCACTCAAGATAAAGCAGGAGCACCCATTTTTAGTTCTAAAAGTCCTCGTATATGAATGGTCATGAATGCTGGGTCACCAACCTTGATTCAAGATTACAAGCACACAGCTAGTTTCCCATCATTTTTATAGCAATCGTGGAGCTCTCTTGGTTTACTTGCCATTATTTGGTTCGTTTACTAAGTATACGCTCAATTCAGTCTAATGGGAAGCAGTCACATATGCAGCAGACTCCGAACAGAGAGAACGGCTGAACAATTAAAACTGCACTTTGTAAAACTGGTTCACTGGCTTCAGGTAGTAAGAGCCCCGTGGACCAGGACTTCGTTCAAGTCACACTGAGACTTTCAAATCTAGCTACGACTAACAAAGAATATCAAAAAGCTACAAAAACAGTAAGAGCTAGGCAACTCCAACGTTTAGAAAAAATGGCAATTAAACCTGAACCCATGGACATTTCTACAACTGGCTCATGGAATACAGGTGAGGGGACCAGCCATGGCCCAGAATACAACCAGTTAACTCTGTGGGAAAAGCTCAGACACCGTCCTGCTGGCACACCCGGCTCCCACTGATGCTCCCTGCCCTGTGAGAAGAATTTTACTACTTCAGATTCAAACTTTTATGACCACAGATAAATATTGCTAGCATGAAGTTGATTTTTCCTTGTTTCTCTCGTTCGTTATAATTTACTTGTTTAGCTTTATGTTCTGCCACATTGAACACATTTTTCTAAACCTACGAAGAAGCACGAAATAGCTTAACTAAAAAAAAAAAAGGGATGGTAAAGTTGGGCAATGGCCACTAAAGAGGCACCCGCCGTCATTAACCGACGAGAAACGGCCACCAGGGCTCCTCCATGCACGTGGATCCTTGTGTATTTGTAAACTATATTCGTATTTTTGTGAAATGACTTTTTAAATTCTATAAAATACATTGTAAAAACACCTGTGCCCATCTATACAGAAGCCAGAAAACTTTACATTAATAACTCGAAGTCTTATAAGTCATATTTATTCTTTGATTTAGAAATCTGTGACACTAGGGGACATCTGACAGAATACTACAGGAAAGAGAGAAGCGATGTAATCGCCATCGCCCCTGGAGGATGTCAGGGAATGATACTGATGAGAGAGCCAGATGGCCGTTCTCATCCAAAGAGTCTGGTTTTATAATTTTATGATCTGAATGTAGACATTTGCCTTTAATTTAGAGTAAGAATCTATTAAGTTAGGGGATTATGATCCCAAAGAATAAAGAGGTGGAAATATATTTCCTAACAACCAGGAAACCAAAGGCAGTTAGAGAACTTTAGGAAACATTTATAAACGCCTCTGACTTCATTCAAAGGAAAGGATAATAAAAGGCAAAAAAAAAAAGTGCAGCTCATTAAAAGAAATCCCCTCCCCCCACACAAAAAAACAAGACCAAACCTTTCTTAACAAAAACTCAGATTTAGCTAATGATGGATAAAATAATCCCAAAACACTATTTTAAAAAAATTTCTAAATTACAAATGAAAACAGACCATCACGTCTCTCACTCAGATTTTCATTCTCCGTGCAAATACTGGTGACATGGTGTCAGTGAAATTCACATCCTAGCCCTTGAGATTTAAACAGTTAAAACTGACTCAGTGATGTTTGATCAATTACATTAAAATGAAACACTAGATCCTACATAACAGGACTTCATGCTTAGATTTTTTTTCTACAAAAGCAAGCTTTGATGGGAGTGGGCAGAGACTCTTCTAATGAGAAACAGAAAGCTACACTCTGATACAAGAAACAAAACTATACGCTCGTGGTTCAGCACCTATGAAGTCCTGAACACAAAGGCCACCTTACCTCCCATCCGCATAGTCTGTATCGGCTCCACCCCACCAGACATCCGAGTCATCCTCCTCGGCGTCTGCCGAGTCGATATTGTCACTTTCCTCGGCCAGCGGGCAACATACAAACTCCACCCCTCGGAACTTGTCGATGCCACAGGGCAGCAGCATGCCGTAGTCATGCAAGTTGGTGCTCTTCTCACTACAGGTCTAGACAGGGCAAGGAGGAAGCGGTGAGAGTGGGAGGGTAGGTGTTTTTCTTTGTGAGAAAACCCACATATAGTAATAATCAGCACACACATCCACAAGAACCAATTTTGTTATTGAAACAATGAAATGCATCATTTGCTTTTTGAGTGGATCTCCCTTGTACGATAATTTCTTTAGCTCAGGCTACTTTGGTACCCATAATTTGAACTTGATTACTTACTGAATAAGGATGACTTGCTTTACTACAGAAATGGGAAAAAAATACGAGTGGAAGCCAATAGGGACATAAGGCACAGCAGAGGCCCATCCCGGTGAAGAGATATCAGAGAATCAATGCTTCCTGCCTTCCTGAGCGCATCAGGAAGAAGGGGCTGCTCCCTGTACGCCCCCAACTCACTTCAACCTCTTATGGACGGAAGTTTCACTCACTTAAATCTTAGTCTAGAAATTCTAACTCTTGGCTCACATCCAGAATAACAATCTTGGGAAGAGAAACAATGAACTCTTTGCTATAAATCAGAAAATACAGTCACTGAGACATTTCTCTTTCGGGGGCTTTTGCTTTTCTGAGATTTGCTAAATTTGCACAAATACAGATTAACACGAAGCTCTGAAGGCATCCACTGATGACAGAGGAAAGATTAATGTCTCAACACATGTAGGTAAGCAAACAATGAGAATATTAGAGTGCATTTTGACCTCATAGGAATTAGGTAATTTTCATTTCATAGCAACAAAAAAGTTTGTGAAAATTCAAGGAGAAATGAAAAATAAGGTTATCAGATGGATAGCAGGGCTTTAAAATTATCTGGTTTGTTTTCTGAAGATCACTAAGCCCCCAGACATATTTTTGTACAAAGAAAATTTTGTCCTATAGTAAATGAGAACACATTATTTTATTAAAGACAAAATTAATGCTAAATCTTAAGGGGTGTTTTTTGCTGAATAGCCTTAAGGCTATGATCCAATGGTTAAACTGAGGGAGGTCAGGGTTTATCAGGCTCAGGACTACTGCAACTTTGGACCAGATAATCTTGGGGGCGGGGGCAGTTGAAAAGGGAGAAGATGCTGTCCTGGTCACGGATGAATGTTCGGTGGACTCTGGCCTCTAAGCACCACCAGCAGCAGCAGCGCTCCTTCCCACTGCGACAACCAAAAAGGCCTCCACCGGCACGTGGTCCTGAGGAGGGATGGGGGCAAAACTGCCCCTATTTCAGAACCACTGCGCTGGATTAAGGAGCCTAATTCTAGGGGGCTGATAATACCACACACACACACGTTGTACTTGCATATATTTTTCAGAAAAACTTCATAATGTATCAAAAGGAAAAGACATTTTAAAGGGTATAATATCAAAAGATGACATTTACGCTGTTGAATGTCTTTTATCAGTTTTGCCATACACAGGAGTTAGCCAAGGCTAAGCCGCCGTCACGCACTCACCCACTCTGGAAAAATGAAGGTGGCGCCAGGGCATGGCGAACACAGACCTGGGAGGCTTAACTCAGGAACTGAACGCTCACTAGTTTTCATGTTGGTACCAGACAAGCTACTTCTTGTTCTACTGCCACATACCCCAGTAAGTAACAGAAAACACTGTTCAATCATCACAACTTTGCATGTGACAAAGGAAACAACAGGTAAACAAAAATAATTTGAAGAAAAGGTGCATTCCACACTCTAGAGAACATAAGTTAAAGTTTTTAGTTTATAAACTATGGCATGGTTACATAATACATCTAAATAGGCCCTGTTTTTGACTCTTTACAAATACTCATGGATAGGATTTATTTTATAATGACAAAAAAAGAACTTATTCATCATCACAGCAGTTACCTCGAAATGCCCTCTAAAGCGTCGTTACTTTAAAAGAGAAAGAATACATGGACTGGTACCTCTTTGGCGACGGTGTGCCAGTGAAGGTGGGTTTCGCAGACGTCCATCCTCTCCTGGTGCAGGAATTTGCACTTGTCGGGAACAAGGAGGGCGTCACTCACGAACTCACCAACTGCAAGCAAAGAAAACAGCCTCACATCATTCTGCCTGCATCACAGTGTCCTTATCGCAGAGACGGTGCCAAGAAAGGATGGGCTAGGAGGAATCGGAGAAGTTAATCATGTGTTTGAATGATGAAATAATCAACCCAGGGAAGCTGGCACCTTTCAAATGTGGAGTCCTGTGTCCTCCAAAGCCCAGTTCTTTGCTACATCACCCTTCATGTTTAAAATACTTCCTACGTATTTTAAGTAAAATCTTTAATGAATAGGAATCCCTGAGTTTAAAGTCAATCACAAAAGAGCAGCCATTCGATTGCAGTTGACATTGTCTAAGCAATCATTGGAGCAGAATCAGTCTAAGTACTTGCCCACCCCTCCTCCTTAGATACTTTAATCTATCTGTAACTAATGCGAGGACAAAGCCAAAGTGGGGTAGGATTGAGGGTGGGGGGTGGGGATGGGTAGGGTGGAGAGAAAATGGAGACAACTGTACTTGAACAAAAATAAATAAGTAAAAATAAATAAAATCTTTTAAGAAATAAAAAAAGAAAATTTAACATTTGTCTACTTCCTAAACAAAACCTATCTATGCACATGTGTAGTATGTGTTTATATATGTAACCACACACACACACACACACACACATACATACACGGACTTTAATTCAATTAAATTATATAAACTACTTCAACTTTTGCTGTATTTGTAAAGAAAATGTGTATCATGCAAACTATTGTGAGCATTGCTGGTACTGCAGATACAAAGATATCACACGGAGTCCTATAAGAAGTCACATTCACGTGACAGTGAAAGTTGAATAATTACAATATATTATGCATACTGCGAGCTAAATTTTTATTTGTCTTGTTCACTGGTGTATCCCTAAGTTTTTGCATGGATTCTGTACACAGGAGGCAATAAGTACCTCGACGAATGGAGAGGTTAAATGCTGTAACAGAAGTGAAGGAAAGCGCTGGGCCAACAGAGTGAACAAACCTGCCTGGGTGCACTGGGGCAAGCCCCAGGCAGAGTCTGAATGGATGAGCAGGAGTACGCCACGTGGAGAATGAATGAAATTCCAAGGTGTCAGGACAGTAGTATCCGCCCTGTTTAACATTCTACGCCTCGTCCCTGACCCGGGTCTAGCGAACACGACCTGGTTGGGAGGGTGTGTGAATGGATGGATGGACGGATGGACGGATGGATGGACGGATGGCAGGTCAAAAGGCACTTTAAAATGAGGGGACCTCCTGTGCACAGAGAGAATGAACAAAAGACGAAGCACGTTTGCAGAAGAGGCAGAAGAAGCAGAAGTCCACTGAGGCTGGAGCACAAGGCAAGCAGGAGAGTGAGTCCAGAAGGGAATGAGACTGAGAAGTGTTTTAGAGTCTGAGAGTTTGGGTACCATTACAAAATGAGGCCCACAACAGAGGCCCAAAGGTATCTGAAACAGGAACGGCATGCTGGAGTTTGTCTTCCGGACGAACACTTTACTTCAGTGGAGATGGACTAGTGAGTGGCAGGATGAGAACAGGGTGACCGCTGAGCAGGGCACTGCCAACCTTCAGGCAGGACCCGCGAGACCAGATTTCAACCAGCGACTCCACGCAAGCCGAGAATACAAACTGTTCACCCACCAGCACAGGCAAGAAAGTTTTTTTTTTTCATGAGATGCTACATGAAATTTTTTGAAATGCAACAAAAAGCGAGAAAGGCCCTAAGATGGAGAAGACAAAACCTTTTCAGCTACTTCATATAACGGGGTTCTTTAAAACTCTCTTTCCATAAAAGCATTTTACACTTTAGTCTGTGTTTAGCTGACACATACAAGATGTCTCATGACATTTAAGTACTTACTTTATAAATAATACTTAGATAAAAATCTAAGCACATCACTGGGATGAAGAACCTCTCATCTTGTCATCATTCCTTAAATGGCTAAGACAACCGATGAGGCACGGAGCAGGGGTGAGGTACAGAGATCAGGAGACCCAGTGCCCCGGGGACTGCAGGTGCTGTGTGGTGGGGACGGTGGCTGACGCTCCACACGCATCCCTGCATCTGAGTTCCACCACGGCTGTGTGCTGAGCCTCTTATGATACAAACCGCACTTCCCAGCTGAGAAGTGCCTGCCACCCCGAGGACATGATGACCACGTGACCCACAGATAAACATTAAGACAAAAAATTCTAAGGAAATACAGAATAATGTAAGTGGTGTCCCATTTTCCTTTTACATGGAATACTATAAAACATCAAAATCGAGAAAACAAAACACCTAAAACTTAGATAAGATGGAGAACAGGAAATAAACACGATCTTCTCCAAAGCCTATCTACCCTCCCCAGGGGGGCTCTTCCCGGTTTCTCAGGACAGGCAGTGAACTGAAGCTGTTACCAAGAACACCCAACACCCGAGGCATCCCCATTTTTCAGGCCACAGGAAGACAGAAGTGAGCGAGGGCCTGAAGAAGCCTGCCTGGGTGATTAGCTCAGGTCAGTCAAATCGTATTGCCATACTTACACATGTTTGAAATACTAAGTGACGTTTTTCTATTTTATAAGTAATTACCATAAAGACTGAATACCCAGCCCAAGGCTATTGAGTTGGTGCATGAGTCAACCAGGAGCAGATATCAGATACTCTCAGCCTCGGGCTGGAAGAGTCTCACGGCAAAAACTATGTCTTTGTCTTGTTTTACTTGCCCTTAGGCCAATCTGCTGAGAACTGGCTATTTCTAATGCAAAGCAAAAGTCACTGAAAGGTATTTACCCCGGTGAAATCTACTGTTCACCGAAAGAAGATATATTGCATTAATTTATAAAAGGATATTTGAATTTTTTAATTTGCAAAATGACATTTCATTTAATATTGTAAATATGCTCTCAGATCTCTCATGTTGGGCCCAGCAAAGGCATATATGTCGCCCAACACGAGATTGCTTTTTAAAAGATTAATGCTGGTTATTCAGTAAGCCCTCAGGATTAATGTTAAACTAGGAAACTCGTTGTACTGACATTAAAATAAACTTCAGAATGACTCTGTGATTTTACAGCCCTGTCTGATTTATGGTATCTTCGAAACGGATGAAACATACTAGAACGCTATGCATCAAAATTTTCAAGCAATTAAAATGCAAAAGTGTGTTTTAAAATTATAATAAAGAATTAAAGAGTGGTAAAATTATAATGAGCCTTTCCTCACACTTAGCTTAACATGGTTTGTTTTCTCGTTTTTTAATGCTAACAGAATTATTCTTAAAAATCTATGATACGACAGGAAATAGATAAGAACTCTGTATTTTCCACTCATTTTTTTCTGTGAAACTAAAATGCTCTGAAAATAGTTTTTTAACATAAAAAAATCCAATGGTATGTACCCTTTCATGTAGAGCCATGCACATTTTTATTTCTGAAACAAACCGTCTGTTGATTAGAGTGATCTTTCTGTTTAAAAAATTCTTAACAGAATTCCAGTAAAAGAAATGAAAATAACATAAGTATCATAATAAGAAATCATGTTCCTGTTTATGCCACACGTCAGAAAATTTGGCACCCAGTGGGTAATTTAATCCTAGTGGATAAACTCATTGATACACATATAGATATTAATTTGAGCAATAATATACATAAAGTAATATCAGAGTATAACTCAAAGCATAAAAAAATATTCACGAGTCCTGGCTGGTGTAGCTCAGTGGATTGAGCGTGGGCTGCAAACCAGAGGGTTGCCAGTTCGATTCCCAGTCAGGGCACATGCCTGAGTTGTGGGCCAGGTCCCTAGTGAGGGCCATGTGAGAGGCAACCACACATGATGTTTCCCTTCCTCTCTTTCTCCTTCCTTCCCCTCTCTCTAAAAATAAAGTAAAATTTTTTTTTAAAAATTCATGAATTCAAATCATTGACTGAGTGAATAACTGGTGAGAAAGAGACAAATCTTTGCAGAAGAATTCCAAACAATTTATGCAGATGCTCTGTCCATGAGGAAGTGGAGCGAGCTCACTTCTTCACTCCGGGACCATGGGCTATCCACAGGACTGACTGACTACCTTCCAGAGACCACAGTAGGCCATGGGTAGGAAGTGTAACTTTACAGAGGAGAAGCCTGACAAACACTACCCCCAGCCAGGTGACCAAGGTCAACATCAACAGTGATGTACCACACTGATAATATGTGCCCTTGATAGATGATAAAAAGGACACTTTATCTCTGTGGTCTTCCTTTCAAACCAACTATATTAAGGTAAGACATTAACAATGGGAAACTCGGTGGGTAGTGTATAAAATCTCTCTGGACTATCCTCTCCGTTTTTTTTCTTTTGCAAATCTTAAAAAAACATTGAGTCTACTTTAAAAATTTTTGAAGCTTCCATATAAAATTTCAGTATAATAGGGACATACCTCTCTGGTTCTCCATCAACATCCTGGCCTTCAAAAAAAGTGCCCATGAAGTTACCATAGCTGAGAAGAACTCAGGTTAAAAAGATCTTACTGATCGGGGCTTCTCTTCCTGGCGTCAATAATAACGACAGAAACCTTGGTTTTAGATTTTCTTGGCAAATCTTCTCTTACTCTATAACATGTGTGATACGTAGCATTTAAAGTCTTTTAGAAACTTCGAGAATTTCAGAATAATCGCACATCCATTAATAATAAAGGAGATTCTTTGCTTCTCAAGTGTAACCTTGCCTCAGCAATGTAAACAGAACCAAAGCAGAATTCAATTCCCTTTCACTCTTGGGGTTTCTGCAGGGCTCACGAAACCAGGCTGACACTGGTATAGTGCTCACTGCTCCAGGAAAGGGTTCACTGTTCCACAGACTCTGCAGTTCGGCCTCCTCACCACCCAACTCAAGATTGGTTATTAAATTCTAGGCACTTTTTCTTTTTTATTGCATCAATTATTATTCATATTCTTGATTTTATCAATAACAACTTTCTTTGTTATTCATCTTTGTAATAATTCCAACATCAGTTAAAAGATGGAGTTACAAAAATAAGGGTTGTCAAATCCTTCCAGGTCACGCACGGCCTTCCCAGACTCTAACGTGCTTCATGTCACACGAGATGCTCGATCAGCCCAGAGGCCAGCCTCCCCCTAGCCCCAGCATCTGGTCCTCACCTCGGTGTGCTGGGAGGGCCCGAAAACAGAGCTCCCCAGGGGGATTCCGATTCAGGTGGCTCATGGACCACACTTTGAGAAATGATGGTTAGAGCAGGGCTTCTGACGTTTTAACTTGTACCCGAATCACCTAGGGATCTTGTTAGAATGCAGTCTGTGATTGGACACGGATACGGTGGGACTGATTCAGCCTTTCTAACGAGCTCCCAAGCGATTCCATTCAACTGTTCCTTCAGGTAGCCAGGGTCTACTTAAGATAATTCATTATAACTGATCTTACTACTAAGGTGTTATCTTTTTTTTTTAAGTTACAGGTTATTGCATTATGAAATGCTCTTTAGATGGCTTGTCTTTTTCTTTAAATCATGGTAAAATACACGTGACATAACATTTACCATCTTAACCGTTGTTTAACGTGTACCGTTCAGTTGTGGTAAGTACATCCACATTGTTGTACCATCTGCTCTTTTCATCTTGCAAAACTAAAACTCTAAACCCATTAACAACGAGTCCCCAGTTCCCTCTCCGCCAGCCCTCTGGCTGCCAGCACTCCACTCTGTCTTCATGAATTTGACCAACCTAAGCATTTCACATGGTCTGTCCTTTCAAGCCTCTCTTCCATTCGCCTGTGAGCACTGCCCCACGAATTTGTCACTCTGGCACCACCTCAAGGACTGGGTAGCTTTTAACACATGTTGCTCCTGTTTCACCTTTTGTTTCTTTAATCGTAGAAGACACAAAATAAGGTACAAGAGAAAGAGTTCTATGTTTGAAGCCAGAGAACAGAAAACAATGTAATGAATGATCGGGAAAATGCAGTGATTGCCTTATATGAGAAAGAGAGGCTAACAGTGCCTACTGGCCAGGGAGATTCGAATAGGATGAGGGGCAAGAATACAAATGAAAACTGAACACAGTTTGGTTTAATTTTGAGAGAGCATCTCTGCTACCAGTCGGTTTTGTTGAATTATCACTGTACCCAGTCCCACAAAAGATATGAAAGACCGAGACATAGCCCTGCACCAACCAAAGGAGCACCGAGCAGCACAATCCAACAGAAATAAAATGCAGGCTATGTAGTTTTAAACTGTAGCAGCCACATTAAAAAAGTAAAAAAAAGGGGTGAAATTAATTTTAGTAATATACTTTATTTAAACCAGTGTGTCCTAAATGCTATCATTTCAACACTCAATCAATGTAAAAAATTATGACTGAGACAGTCTACATCAGCCCCCACTTCCACCAGACTATCTTCAGTATCTGGTGTGCATTGTACACTTACAGCACAGCTCAGTCTGCACCAGCGTGTCTCAATTGCACATGGGGCTAGCAGGTGGCCGCCACTGGGCTGTACTAGTGTAGGGTCGAATTCTAGACATTGGGAATACCTTTTAAGGAGTGATGAGTAGAATGTAGACAAGTTAAGGCTATGGGGGGAAATCTGAATATAAAGATACTGGCTTAAACTGAGAAATAAATAGTAAGCTTGAATTCACTGGGAAGAATGTATGCACAGTTCTCCATGCTATGGGAATGCCACACATTTTGACCATTGGGAAGGAAATCACTAGAATTTAATGTTACTACCATTAACCCTATCTATCAGCAAATTGTCCCTCTTCCTTCATTTCTCTTACTGCCGTGCTCATATAATTTGTATTTATAAGTGTGCAATTAATTCAGATGTAGAAATGTAAATGAGGTCTCCTGTACATCTAAACCTTCTTATCTTCAGCCTATCTCAGTCTCCTATATTCTGAGAGATAAACTGCAAGGCAGAATTATAGGGATACCATCTTAAATTCTCTACTTTTACAAGTATCCTCACTGGCTGCATTCTCCTACTACTTTCTTTCCTTCTGACGTATTAAAAAATTCATAGCTTGATAGATTTTAAAGACGAGATTAATTAGGGTTATATATGGGGCTTTTAAAAAGCCACATAATTGCTAACAAAATACCAATCAGGCTGATGCAGTGAGGCAAAAGAACCACCAGTTATTACCAAAACCTTAAATTACACGGAGAGGTAAAAATACACAGCATGTTTTTTCCACACGCCATATTCAGAAAGCCATGTGTGAGGTAGGCTATAATCAAGACAGGAAGAGGCACTTTCCCAGATGAACTTCTCAGAAGACTCACAGACCTTCATTTTCAAAACCCTGACTGTTCTTTCCAACCCGTTGCCATCTGACCCTGCTCCGACAGTCTTCTGCAGCTCTTCTTTCAAGGTCAATAGCAACAAAAACACCTTAGTCTCCTGTCAACCCTCAAGTTCACTGGCTGCTCTACCATATTATTTTCTGCCTTAAATTCAGCCTTTTCCTCTAACTTTCCACAAACAGACATAGCACTTCTTTTCCCATTTTCTATTTTAAACAAATTGTTCGTATCCTCTCACTGAGTCATCTTTTAATAATTTTGATTATAAAGTAAGACTGTCTCCTACTTTCTGATCTTACTTTCTCACTCAGATATATCATCACCCACGCCTAAGGATTTAATGACCAACTCTACCCTCCATGTTGACCTTAACATTGATTTGCGTTCCTTTGCTGGTCACCCACTTAAGAAGGTATTGTTTTTAGCAAATGTAATAGATTAAAATCAAGTGCCAACTGGCCATCAAATTCTGGAATGCACCCAAAGAACAATAAGCAATTCCTCAGGGGGTCATAATCTATCTTATGCAGAAGCAGGAGAAGGAAAAGAACCAATATTCAACATGTTGAGGGAACCCAACCCAAATGGTGGCACCGCTGAACAAATTCCATGTGTATGCAAAACCCAGGTCCCCTTTCCCACTATGCTATGCTTCTATGTTCTCAGTGAATGTATATCACTAATTCGTGTCCCTACCCCCACAGGTGATGCCTCTCTTCCACTGAAACAATCCCTATTCCTGAGGCTAGAGCTCAGATCATGCCACACGTAGAAATGTTCTGAAATTCCGAACTCCAGGAAACCACTTCCTGAGCAGAAACTATTTCTTCTACTTCTCCCCTCCCTCATTTCACCTCCTGCCACTACTCATTCTGACCCACATCCCTGGACTCTTCATCACTGGCTATGGTTAGCAGAGGAGGTTTCACTGCTCGCATTCCAATTTCCTGCCCGTCTAGCGCAGGGCCCTTAGCACGTACATTCATTACCTGTGCTTATGACCAGCCGCCACCACCCCTGCTCGTGGTGCCCAGACTCGGTTGTTCCAGCCAACTTCTCCCCTCATGCCCAGCAGCCATGCTGTGCTCCTGGGGGCCTATGAAGTGTCCCTCTGGGGTCTCTTGTATGGAGCCTGGACTTGAACTATTTAGATTTAGGAGATGATGACATTATCTCTGAACGATCAGGGTGATAAATGTTCTGTATTTCAAGGGTTTTTCTAACTTAGATCTTCTCAGAAACAAAAGAATTAATACTCTAAAAGATGCAGAACTATGTAGAACAAAGGGAAGTAGATAAACAGAATGAAAAAACAGTATCACGACATTTAACAAAAGAGTTAGCCAGGAAATAGTTTCAATATGATATTTCAAATTTAGTACGACCTTTTACTGATATCCTAAGTAAACAAGGTGTAGATATCCTAAGGCTTTGTTAAAACATGGGGAAAAATCAGAGTTCTGTCATTGTACCTGCGACACTACCTCAGGAAGAGTGACACAATGTCTAATAGAATAAAAAATATAATAAATATTCATGATTCAGTGAGTTCTTCAATGAGAATGTTTCAGAAATTACGCAGCTCCACTTTGAGTTGTGTTTCAAAAATCACGAAATCTTTTCGATGGGGATGGACCCCAGCTAAGTCAGGGTCTCTCCCTCTGCCCCAGCTCTGCTGTGGACTTCCACATCGCCACTCAGACTTGTAAACAAGGGTTAATTTCATTATTGTAAATCAATTAGCCAGGGGTAATCACTCCTGAGAGAGCTGAAATAATTGAATTTCTGCACTTCTAAGGAAGGAGATTTGGGGCAGGAAATTACACTAAGGCTTCCAAAAGATATCTCCCAACCCATACAGCAGACAGCTCTCCCCTGGGAAACTCTGATGCCATTTCTCCAATCCAGTGTCTTATGAGGGCTTCTTGGTCTGGCCCGTCTGGGTTGCTGTCTGTACCAGCGGATTCTCACAAGCCAAAGCTGAGAAATTACTGTGAACCTCTGCAGTAATGGAACAGAAAGCCCACATTATAACAAATAAATAATAGACTTGATAATAAAGGGGGTATTGTAAATCTATTTATGGATAACTTAAAACAAACCCCAAGAAAATCTAAGGTCTATTAAAAATTTGCACAATTTGAGACTACCGATCAGAGCCTTCCTTCCTCAATAAATATTAAAAACAATTTCTGCGCTGACAAAGTCCCCCGTGTCACACGTTAGAACAGAACACAGCCACTCTCGAACCCACTCATCTTCTCTTATCGCTGCATCTTCAATCATGGATGTAAATGAAAATTTATGCTCACTTTGCTACTGTTCTGCTCGGCTGGATTTTATAATGAAAACGTCTGTTCCTTTCTAACAAAGCACAAGTGTCATTCAAATTTTACACACCAGGCAAAGAATGAATGTGTTTGTTTAGATGCAGAATCGTTTAAAGGTGTCACTCCGAGCCACAGCCTATTTATGGATGCTGGAGTTTAAAATTCTCGGAAGCAATAAAGCAAAGGTGTCCAAAGAAGGTGTGTGCAGGCTTCAGACCACCTCAGACTAGTTCCAGTCCTCTGAATACGTCAGCCCTGCCCTCCTCTCCTGCCCCTCCTTAGCCAGAGAAGCCATGGAACTCTGCCAAAGCCCATTCCATTCCCTTAGCATCTTCTGGGTCAACAATCCAGAGTCGCTGGAAACTCCACCTGCACTTGACCCCTCCAGGAAGCAACAAGCTTGAAGGGCAAGCATTCCAGGCATGCAGAAGCTGAGGCTTTAAATCCGACTCAACCTTCCCTAGTTGTTCAAAGTATAGCCCTGTGGCACACAGACGGCACACAAAAAGTGTCCGAAGAAGGAAATCTTTCATTTCAGATTTAACATTTATAAATGAGGAAATGTTGTGTGATTAAAGCTTGTAATCACAAGCAGTATTCTAGAGTAGCTCTCATTCCAAGTAATACAGTTTCAATCTTCCACTTAAAATTACAAAGATGAATTAAATAGAGATGAGAGAAAAAAATTAGACTTAGGGTCTCAGAGCTTTTGACCCAGAAATGTTGTGGTTTAGGGGAAATACTAAGGAGAGACTTCAGATTTTTGGTAAGAATGTCTATTAGAATCTTCTAAGGAAAGTGTAAGTGATTTTCTGGCCAAAACCAGATCTTCTAATAATGCAATCAGGCCAACAGGCCGTGAGAACTCCATTGCATAAGCTCAAGGTGACCCATTTAATGGTCTGATGAAATGTTTACCTCCAGGTCACCCGGGAAAGGAAAGCGTGTCTGCCTTTCTTCCAGTTACAAGAAGCCAGAGGTCAGTTCCCTCTCTCGACCTGACATCCTTCACACTCATGCCATTACACCGTAATTCCAGATGTTTCATTTTTGGTTGATGTTCAAACTGTGTGGATATCTCAAAGTCTTCCCTTTTAAACTTCCATAACAGGGTAGCTGGTTATTTATATAGGTCCTTAGAGAATGTGTCTTTTAAGACCATATGTAGGGGGCCACCCTGTTGGGCAAACAGGGCTGATGACTGGAAGAGCCAGTTGTCACACCAGATAAGTCCATCTTTGGTAACAGTTCCCATGTGCAACTGGACATTCACGGACTCGAACAAGTGTGTGTTTGCTGGAATGTCTGAGAACCTGCTAATGTTACAGGGTGCAGCCAAGAGGGGTACCCCAAATAAGGATTTGGAATGGGGTCTGGAACTCAGGGTGTCCAGGAAATATTAGGATGTCTTCACCCCCTTTCCCCACAGGTGTGAGCTGGGGGAAGGGACACTTGGAGCAGGGCCATTGAGAGCTGTTTTGCATAGCAACAGCCTTGCAGCTAACCTCTGGTGTGGTCATTTAACACATCTATAACCTTTAACTGGTTACATAGATATGTTAAATAGCTGTGGCCAGGCTATGGACCAGGGGAATGGAAGTAACTTCCCCACCAAGATGTACCTGGGGGGCAGGTCCCCCGAGTTACAGAGCCTGCGTGGGAGCTTGGAGGAGTTTGGCTCCATGACAAGGGGCCATGCCTGCCCAGACTCACCAGTAAAGCTGGAAGGATATGAGAGTGCTGGCAAGTGTAGCCAATTGAGGGAGGAGTCGGAAATGAGGTTGCAGAGGAGGGTTGGCGCGGGGATTTAAACCCAGACTCGGCAGCCATTGGAGGGAGAACCACGCGGTTTTGGCTGAGTGGAGACTCATGCAGCTGTGGACATGTAAGAGAGCCACTTGGCTTTGCCAGAGTGGGGACTCCTGCGGCCACTGCGCAGAGAGACCCACTATGCGGCTTTAGCAGAGATCCTGGCGACACAGGGATCTACGAAAGGCCTACCAGCCGAAACAGATTACTGGGAAGAACTGGGGGCTGCCTGAGCCACGGACTTCTATTTCTTTTCCTGAAATACGGTACCCCAGACTGGGCAAAGGGGGAAAAGAAGGACTGTGTGTGTTAGTGGGTGTTTTAAGGGACTTTGGGATTTTGATGATGACATTAGGGCACTACTTTAAGTTTGTATAACATTAAATAAACATTCCTTTCCTTTTCATGAATCTCTGGTATTGAGAGACGTCTTTCCTCTGGCGGTGGACATAACGAAACTGGGGGGTTCCTTTAGGGTAATAGTATATCACCCCAGGCCCCCCCTTGGTCCCTGTTGTTCTGTAACACTAAGACCATCTTATCTGATCATACTTTACTCATTTAAGCATTTTCATTGACTCTCCTACATTAGGATGGTTTTCGATGTTTTGTTTTCAGGTGATTTAATCTGCTTCTTTCCAGGTATAAATCTCCTGCTAGTTATAGATCCTACATTGTAAAATGCTAATCCTATAAGATGCTAATCCTAGCACTGAAATCCTGTCTACATAAAAACATACATTTTGCAAGAAAGTTTATACTTTAAAAAGCACTTTTATGCTTTTTAAAGTCAAATTTTAAGAGAGGATTATGCTTACTTGCTTATCCTTATTTCTTTAAACATGGTATAAATGCGTACATGAATACCTCCTAGGGGTTTAAGCCTGATTCATGTTATTCCTGCATACTAGGTATCCTTAACTGGCAGAAAAAGTGAAGGAAAGCAACAAAGCCCTAGATTATGGCGGTATCCCAGTATGCGGTATACTTCTGCATCAATAGCAGGGTTTCTACACTGAGCTCATTTAAATCCAATTAATTTTTATGCAAGGAAGTCAAAGGCCCAGGAAACCCTAACAAAAGCTGAAAACAATCTTATCCTTTGCCTAAAACCGATTCTTATCACAAATGATACAATAAACCAATGGAGGAAAATGAGATAGATATATCCCTTGCTCATGTGTCGTTAAAACTGACCACTTATTGACAAGAAGACTGGCACACAACTGAGACAAAATGCTCACGCGCGCCAGGAGCCAACCGTGTGCATTATTAGCCTACTGTGCGCGCTCTTACCCTTCAAAGCTGTGGTTAACTGTCAGTACTCCGGGAGCCACATCGAGTCTCATGACCCATAAATACCTGGAGGCCTGGCCTGGAGAGAATGACTCGGGAACCATCAAGCCAGGCCTTTGGGAAACCAGAACACTCATAAGCTCTCCCAGGAGGTATGAGTATTGTGAGAAAATGCACGGCCCAGGAGGACGTCTACAAAACACCAATATTGAGGACTTCTTGAGCAGGTTTCGAAAAAAAGGAGCCAAAGAAAGAAAGTGAGAGTCAGCAGAGAGAAAAACGGAAGCAGCAGCATGATTACGGCGCGGGGAGGAGGCCGTGATCGGCAGGCTGAGACACCACTGAGGAGGTGAGGAGGGACCCTCGGGATCTGCTAGCCTGAGGGGCAACGCAGGGTTCACTCCCTGGAGCTGAAGAGATGGACGCCTGTTAACAGCTGCCCGAGAGAGTTGGAGGTGGGACAGACAAAGTAGAGGAGGCAGACTGCCAACCGTATCAAGAAGCACAGCGGAGAGTGGGGAGAGCAGCAGTGGAAGTTGGGCATGGATAACAAGGTCAGGTGACTTACAGGAGGGTCCTGGTCCCCATGAACAGGGAAGTACGAGTTGGCTAATAATTACTGATATATGAAATAAAGGGTCTACAGACCAAGATACGAAGATCACATACAATGAGGCCATAGAACGTACTGAAAAAATATGGGCATTGGTACCCATGAATTTAGACTCAGTTCAGAATTTTGCCTAAAATCTTCCAATGAGAACAAAGGTAAGGGAAAAAATAAACTCGAATTATTTAAATGGCAAAACATAGGATAAAGGCTTGGCATACTGAACATGAGCCTATTATATAAAATATGCTCAGAGAATTTAGAATATCCTAAGGCTTTCACTGGCAATTAAGTCTAAGTTTCCAATAAAGAGGCAGGAGTCACATGACCTCACTGAAATCCAGCAACACGGAGCGGATACAGATGTCATACAACAAAGAAGGGGATCTTCAGTGACAGCCAAACCTTTAAGGACAAAACAAGGCTGTACCATATTCTGGCAAAGTAGTTAACACTGCAGGGGAAGATTTAGGGAACTCTAGCTGGGTAACATTCTTGAAAATGCATGCAATGAATGAATGAATGAATAGGATTGTCCCAGCATTTAATACCATGAAAAGATTTAAGCCTCTAGAAGGGGAATATTTAAAATCTACTCATCAAGTATGTACTAAACACCACATTCATGTCATTTAATAACGACACTTAAATATAGGAATAAAGTTAGCATACAGAAATATTACTCTAATTCAAGGTATAACATATGAACCTGAAAGAATCTTATAAACTCCATTACCACCACCAATAATATTTAAAAATATTTAAAAATGGGTTTGTTAAAACAATCCTTTATCATTAGAATTAAAAGCCAAGGATAATGAAACTATTATAAACTAATCCAAGGACCTGTTTTATCTCTAAACACAGATGCCACTGGTGTGTACTGGCTTTCAACTAGACACACGTAAGGTAGGTTAGACCCTATTGCCTGCAGATGAGTGCTCAATACCCTTTTATTCAGATCTGAAAAGGTGGAGCTTCTTCCTAAAATGAGATTCCTGTAACTTCTTTCTTGCGAAATGAAACCTGCCCTTCCTCTGTGGATCAATATGGCACAGGTATACCACAGTTACCATAACCTCGGAGATTCTTTCAGGGATGTGAAATTGCTGCTTTACATACTCTGCCCTCCTGGTAGTGAGGCTATTTCTCCTTCTAACGTCCCTTCTTTTTTACGGTGTTCAGCGAAGGCCTCCATTCATTCATCTGATATGAACTTATGAAATACCTATTATGTGCCCCAACAGTCTCAAAGCTTGGAGGATATTTCAGTGAATAAAACAAAAGCCCCAATTTTCACAGCACTTCCATTTCAGACACAAAAACAATTATTTCCACATTTACAGGCACCGCCAGAATGCCTTCTCAGTGCTCAGCACCACATACTGTCTATTCCCCACACAGCTCTTTGATTATTCTTTCCTTTCATTGGGCCCTCAAAGCCCTCTAATTGTAAACCCTTCTCCCCACCTGTCACCTTCTTATGTGTTTGCTACAGAAGTTAAAGGATGATGAGGAGCTATACTGCCAGGTCACTACTGTGTATGAAAATGTTACTCCAGAGTATAAGCAGTGTTTCCTCTAATCCCACTGTATTATCTATTAAAAGACAGAAATAATGAAAGAATTTATCTGAGGCATGGAATATACACTGTAACAAGGACTAAGAAAGCAGGTATGTGTGTATCTTAAAGGGAGTTTCAGCATATTCATGAAATGTGCAAGATAAACAAAATCATGTTGAATGTTCAGTTATTTTTCTGGATACTACATAAAAGAAATAACCCAGTGAATGAAATGTCTTTTCAAATAAAAAATGTGAATTTGATACGATTCCAAATTTAACTAATGAACCATCTTGGTTCTATGCTAATTTTCCAACATCATGTACCAATAGTACCAACACAAACCACTGTCCCCGAGAATTCCCCATACACATTTTCCAATTCATATCTTTTCACTTTCTCTGCATATGTCTTAGAATCCCTACCACACTCACTCTCTTCCAGAAGCTTCTATTGTTTGCTCCAGCTCACACTACTGTCTCCCTAACTCCTGTTCTTACAGATTCCCACACCTGCCGTAAAACGTTCATGACAACTGATGATAAAGTGCTTTATTAATTAGGATTGGAAATTTCAAGAGATTTGTGGTTGGGGGGAAACTTCTGGGGAGGACGAGTCTGGTTTTAATCCTGTTGAGTTTTCGTCCCAGAACAAACACCCGCCACTAAATTATTCGAGAAGATAAGCATGTTGTAGAGGAACAATGAGCAAAAGGACAAACCTCCATATCTAAAATAGTGAAACCGTGCCCTGCGTTCTGTAGAACACACAGAAAGGTAACTTCATATATGTATGATAATACATTCTGCCCAAGGAAAAGCAAGCATCTTGTGAAGTTGATATACAATGCAGAAACAACTCAGCTCTCTGACATCACGGCTGAGCTTTACCCAACTCAGAGTCAGACAGCAAAATAAAGACACCTCTTTAATAGCAATTTTTTCCCCCTCAATCTTTTTGGGCTTTTACGGAAGCTTTATTCCACAAGCATGACAGATTAAATCACTGACCACTGGTACTCAATTCAATCTCAAGACCCTCTCCTGTCCTTGGAGGTTGGAGAGTAAGGCGGAAAGTTTCAACCTTGTAATTGTGTGAGTGCTTGGTACCACTGACAACCAGCCCTACCCTTAGATACTTTTCAAAAGCCACCTCATTAACTTAATAATTAAGACACCTTTATCACTCTCAACACTTAGAAAATTCCAATGGTTTGGGGAAGCTGAATGGCCAAATATATACTTTTACTAGTATAAATCACAATATCACATATTAATTATTTCAAATGAGTATTGTCAAGTATCAACTCAAACACTGATTATCTGTCATAACTTTTATGACAAATGGGAGAGAGAAATAGAGGCTAATGTATCCAAGTTAAGGCTATGAATTAAAAGCAAGAAAGCATTGGGGCAGTGATAATGATTGGAAATTCTTTTCTACATTGACTAGAATTGGATTTCATTAACATTCACTTGATCTGGTCAACTCCCAATGGCCTGGATAATATGGAGGCCCCGGTGATAACTCTGTTGAAATTAGTATAGAAACTAATCATTAAGTTGTAATTCACAACTCATAAAAATTTAAGAAAAATAAGGCAGTGATTCTAAAATAATGCTACCTTTTCCTGCCTTTGATCACCAATTTTAGGATATTTTCCCATTTTTTTTCTTTTTTTAAAATTATTTTATTGTTGAATTACAGTTGTCTGCATTTCCCCCCCACCAGCCCCCCACCCCAGCCAAACCCAACTTTCAATTTTAAAAGAAATTTTCCAGATTAAAATCATGCCTGGAACCCTGATACTCAACTTATTCCACCACAGACCTACTTGATAAATTTCTCTCTAGCAAGAAGGGGTAATAAAAATCACTCATTGCCATCTTATTTAGTTGTCTCTGGTGTTATATATCGCCACATTTCTAAACTCTGCATTTAAATAGCTATCGCTTATTTGTCCACTTTCAGGTCTCCCCACTAAGGAAAGCGAAATCTCCCATCCGATCTCTTCCCTTCCTCCCCACCATCCATCCGGGGCAGTCTCGACACACAGTACTGGCATCACGACTATGATGACTACCCAATATATGACATTTCCTTTTTTTAATCTTACAGCTTTTTATAATTTTTTTAACGTTTACTGTTTCTTTTTCTCAAGTTAATCCTTGCTCCAGTTTAAAACTTTTCTCATTTGTGATACAGCCAGCAGTCCTGCTCTTTGCCAAACTCCGCCACAGAACTCTAAAGCCTCTCAGGGCGGGCAAGTCCATCAGAGCTGGTGTTTTCCTGGGGACTGCCCCCTCCCCCTGACCCGCTCCCCATCTCCCTCCAATCTGGCCTGGCCGCTCTCCAGACTGAGGCACAGCTGGTGCCTGGGGACTTCCCTTCACCATTAGGTTTCAAAGCTGAAGCTTGAGACTCAATGACAGGGGGGAAAAAAAGGACTCCTGGGACTCATCACAAGCAGGAGCTGAAATTTATCAAGGGAACTGGAAGAGAGGGAAAGCTTAATGAAGTCACTCAGTGACTGCTGTGATAAGAAAGAAGAAAAAAAAAAACCCAGAATTTATCCCTAGACTCTATGGTAAAACAAATACTGAGAGCGTTCTGTGTCAAGCACTAACCTCGAGCCTTTCATAACACACTTGGATCCTGAAAATGAAATACATCTTAACTTGGGCTACAGATTCACTGTCATCTCTGTCACTTCTCACAGTCACGTGGCTCCCACAGGCACACTTTCTTCCTCGGTGCATTCCAGTCAGTTCTTCCACGGAGGATACACATTAAATCACTTTTTTAAGTTGTGTTAAAGTACTTGAGAAAAATCGGTTTCTCTAATTTCACTTCAAGTATTCCTGATATCACTAACTCTTCCCTTTACACTAGACAGTCATACTTTCATAAGTATTATTCGAAGATATAAGGACATGCTGGACCTAAATCGCATTAAAACTGAAAATTTTTTAGTCCATAAAAAATATTTCTTAGTTTTTTTCTCAGGAAAGAAATATGTCAAACATTTCCTATGATTTGTGATGGCATTCAGTTTATACTTCACATGTTTTACATATATTTATATAACTTTTTAAAAACGGAGTTCATATTTAAAATATAATGAACACTTGGGTTTCATGGCAAGATCCTAAGTTAAGTCAGTGAATTCCATTTTTTATAAGAGGCTGAACCCACTTTCCTGCCCCAAGAACCATAATAATAACTGTCTGTACTGCTCTGAGTTTTTCCCTTACATGTTATATTCTTTGGTTACAATTATTCATGTGGCATGAAACCTGAGGCCCTAAATCCCCCCAAATCTTGCCCAACTTTTATTATACACAAACTGTATTTTGTATTATGCCCTCTGGAAAATTATTTACTCACTAGACCGTTAAACAAAATCAAAACAGGATCTCAAGTGTATTACTTGCTTGGGGAAATGCTCTGTTCTAAAGACAAAAGGGAAAAGCGGCTTCCCTTCCCTGCAGGGGGAGGAGGCCATGGCAAACCCACACAGCACCTGACACGGGGCTAGAAGTTCCCGGAATAAACCCAGAACTTGGAGAACAAGTTCAAATTTCTTGATTCCCCACTATAATCACTTGTAATCATTTACATTAGGAAAAGAGAGAAGATTTCATGACAAAAGACACAGCTTGAGGTTATCTGGAAGTGTCACGGCTCTTCATATCCAATTTGTGTTAAAACAGCCAGCTAATGATTTCCAAGATTGAATTATGCAGATATAAGCAGAGAGCAGCTGTTTCCCAGCTGGCACCAAAAACTCAGTGTTTCTGACCATCACAGGTCTGCGGTGACAGTACCGACTGCAAATATTTAGAGAATGAAATTAAAAACCAAAATAGTGTATGTCCACTGTATTCAGCCAATGTGTTATTAAACCAAGAGGTGTTTTTATCTTTTGTTGAGAAAGTAAATGACAGTGTGACTATGTGCAATGTAAGTTATATGTGTCTTTTTTCACTTCTTGGATGCCAGTGTCTTCTTGTGTGTGCATGTGTGCACGCGCGCGTGTGTGTGTATACATATTATGGATGTGTATATATATGTATGTATATACACATACAGATATATGCACTCTAAAAGGAACATGTAAGGGAAACTAAACTCAAAATATGCTTTTCATGAGTTGAGATAACAGTAAATATGGGGGTCCTAACTCCCTTGTAGGGCTAGCCTATAATAATCTCAATTTTTTGATGTTCATATTCTAGTTTCTCTTGGAGAAAGCGCACATACACAAAACCAGTACTTCAACCCAAACAGTGCTGGTATTTCATATAAAAACAGCAAAGCATAAATAACCAGAGCAGCAGTGATGCCTGCATTTTCACTCACTTTTTTTTAATGATTGAATTATTAGTTAAAAGAAAGACTTACCCTCAAAAATTCTAATCTCAGTTGCCAGAAAAGCAGAAGTACCATGGGTTTATATAAAAGAAGTATATACTTAGTACCAGACTGAAAATGAATCTTCAGATAGAAGTTAAATTAAAAATAATTAAACACAGTACTATCTATTACACATGGAAACGGCAACAATTCTGAAAAACTACTACCCTATTATGACCAATTACCTCTTCTTCCTGAAGACAAGGAACCATGTTTCATCCACACACGCCCTTTAAGGTCCCACCTTTAGCACTCTGCTCATCCTTTACCCCCTTAAACACCTAAACTTTGATAGTTTCAATTCTTGCCCCTGTCCTTGAAATCTGCACTCAGATGCTGCTTCGTCGGCCTTCAAGTCCTCAGCCAGAATCCTGCTTTCCCCACTGCCAGACTGACACTCGGACGGAGAGGGGGCCGTTGCACCCATCTTCCTGGCCGTACACACAGGTCGATAAATACTTACACAATGGGTGTCTAAATCATTCATCATTTTTGTAGTATTTCACTGTAAATAGTCAACAGAGTGTTTCCCAAGATGGAAATTTAGAGAAAAAAAATGATTTTAAGTAGTCCCTCTATGACTAACCAATAATAGAAATTATGAGTTTTTTTACTCATCAATTTACAAAACATAACTAAATGTAAGAGTATCTTTAAACTCAGTATATACTAACAATTAGTTTTCAGATGTAATTAAATAGCACATTTATTGTATTAAGGCAACTAGAAGATTTGCAAGACATTCGGCTAATGACTGAGTATAAAAAAGAACAATGATGTTTGCCAAAGCATCATTTATAAACCCTTCATAATGATTTATAAAGTTTTGTCTTTCGGGATATTGATTTGTTTAAGCTGGTTATTAAGAAAAATCTCAGAAGGAACCTTTGACCCTTCCCCTTTCCCGCCTAAGAGATTCAGGAGGGAAAGACCTACTCCAGGAAAGAAATATTAGGGTGTTTGCCTTAGCTACCTAACAGGAAGTGGGCATGGAGAGAGAGGGCTTGAAAAGGATCCTGTGTACCAGGATTAACCCTAGTCCCACTGTTTCTGGATTGCCCAGCAGAAGTTTACCTGCCCTGTGTGATGTGCTTTTCCTCCTACCTGTGAATCACCCATTCTCACTTGGAAATCTCAGCGCCCTAATCCCCCCCGCTTCTCCTTTGTCCAAAATGACAAGCATGTCAAATTTATCTCATTCTTTCTGGAATTTTCATGTTTATGTAAATCCCCCACTCACATGAATTAAAATTTGATTTTCTCCTTTTGTCTCTGTTCATTTGATTTTTAGCCCATCTAGAAGAACTTGGGAGGGAGGAAGAAAAGTCTTATTTTTTTTTTAGCCCCCACAATAATAAATTACCACAACAACATACAGAAAGTTACATAAATAACCAAAAATAAGGAATGAACACATTGTAGTGTCTGGTGTGATGCTAGTTTAAAATGTATGCTTTCCAAGAATATTCAATTTCATGAATAAAATATTATAAAAATGTTAAGTGTAAAAAATAGATCATAAACCAGGAAATAAGAATTACATAATGTTAAAAATAATAAAAGCATAAACTATGTGCAAAAGAACATATACTAGAAGGACACCAAATGATTCTGCAACAATGCAGACGATTCTGGCTGTTATATCTCGGTAGTGGCTTCACTTTCTAAACTTCCTGTAGTGAACATGTATTACATTCGTATTCAGAGAGATTTATTTTAAGTACACCACCGCAATTCTTAGCAGGTTCCACAAATGAGATGTCCAGGAACGTCACTGTTCACTTTGCAGTGCGTCGCTGAGGAGTGAAACGATACCATGTCAAACACACTGGGGTTTCTTTCTTCAATGCCTGTCATCCGAGACCTGCACAGATGCATTTTCTAATAAAAGATGCAGTTTCTAATAAAACAGTGGCAACAGAGCACACCCACAGGGCATAAGAGCAAGTTGTCAAACATTAATGACCCATGCTCCTTAATGACGCTGGAGTCCGTCTCCAGTTTAAAAACAAAGACGAAATTAAAGATTCAACTCGGTACATCATTCAAACTACTGTAATTCTTATCGCAGACAAAACATACCTTGTGAAAAGTCCCAGCAAGAAGACTTACATACTAACAGGTACAATGGTTAAAAATGAGGAGATGAAACTAAATTGGAGTTGGAGCCAATAAAAATCACTGAATTTTTCTCTCCTAAGTTTGATTTACTAAAAAAAACACCCAATCTGTTCAGCTTTACAACACGAATCAAGCTGGAGCCAATTATTTGGGGGCCAATAGGGCACTGGGAGAGGGAGGAAGGAGGTTTAATACTGGTTTTGGTGGGTGGCCTACCTAGAAAAAATCACTTTCTACAGGTTTTCCTGCTTAACCAGATGGGAAGGGGCTTTACCTTCTTAGTCCTTCCCCACCCAGAAGGAATCTATAACATAAATGCAATTTCCCCCCATTCTACAGTCCTTCCTGAAACAACTGTAGCTCCCAGATGCAAATTCTGAAGAGAAAAAATTAAGCAAGATCAAGGATCTTTCTAAAAAAAAAAAACAGCAATGAATGCTGTTTAAATGTGGTTGACCACAACAATGCAGATGGTTCTTTTGATTAGGCAGCATGCTTTTCTAAAAATGTTTTCTCCTAAGAAGTTACTCCTACTGTATAAAGTGCGTAAGGCACAACTACCAGAAGCTAAACACAATCATTCTGTGTGCCCTTTCAAGAGGGTGGACCCCTTTTAAAACTACTATCTGATGATAGATGCAAAATTTTATGGACTGGTTAAATAGTCCATCTTTTTCTGATCATAAAAGCTACTCAATTACTTTGGAAATTAATAGAAAAGGCTTAAATAAAATCAAAATCCCCTGTAATTCCACTGTTTCGAGATATGCCAAGGGAAGATTCCTCTTCCATGCGTATTTTCTTTTGTCTAGTTGAGAATCAGACTCTATACACTGGTTCTGAAGCATGACTAACTTGAAACGAACGCTCAAATGTCCCGTGTGGGGGACAAGTAACGAGGAGTCTGCTCTCCCTCCAAGGACAGTGATCACCTTCCCTGGTGAAGACATGTCCAGTAATTCTGGTCATTCTCTAGGAGTGCACGACACAGACAGTTCTTAAAGCATACAACATGCAGGAATTTATGTCCCTCTGGTGTGCAGAGGCCAGGCTCGTGAAGCATCGTCCCCACAGTTCGCATGTACAACCCCTGGCATGTGCACCTCCCAAGACTTCACACGCATCGAATCTGCAGAGCACAGCGGTCAGTGAAGCCTGGAGGAGTCCCAGGCAGCGACTCCCTAATACACTGCATTGCTGCGCTAGCACACGTGGGCACGGGCAAAATCACCAAAGTCTACAATAAAAATGTTCTCCCATTCCCATCCGCCTTCTTAAGATTAGGTGAAGTCATGTGTAACACTCTTGAATACTGTTGGTTGTGTGATGTATCTTAACAGAAATGTTGTGTAGTAGCATAAATAAATTTAAAAACTACTTGGGTACAGTATCTGTCAGAATATCTGAATATATCCTTTTCACAGTAAAGAAGATAGCTGTAGCTAATCTACCCAAAAGCAGCCCAAAACATAAAGATCCTTGTTCTCAAGTTTTATTAAAACAGTATAATTTAAAATTAAGATGAATTTGAATGCCTTCAATTTTTTTCATCTGACCCTATCTGAACAGCTTCCTGCTCATTACTACTTGTAATGTTCAGAAAGCCTTAAATATAAAATGAAGTAGAATGACAGTTAAGGCTGTAATTCTTTGCCTTCTAATTCCTTTGCATTAATTTATGAGCCCGACTCTGCCCTCATTCATCAACAGTAATCCAGCTAAAGCAGTGCACCTTGCCCACACCGGCCAGAGACAAGTGCAGAAGGGCTTCAGTTTCAAAAGAGCATCTAATACACCGTGGAAAGTAGTCATTCAGATGCAAAAGGGTTGAAAGCTTTGCAAAAAAAATTATCCTTGAGTGATGATAATGATGTGCTTGAACCCCATATGAGACAAATAATAAAATGTTATTATGATTAAGACAGATCTTTTCCTCAGGGTCCAGAGCCACAATCCAAAGCAAGGGGTAAAATGAGAAAGCCAGCTCACTCTCAAGGGAAATCACTCGTTCCAAGGGAAGAAAATGGCACTGCCACCCAATACACTTTCTCCATCTAGACAAGGAACGCAAGGTCTTACCTAGAGCAAGTACGCCCGGGGCAAATACATGCATTAGAGAAAAACAACCCAGAGCAACACCAGATCCTGCATCTGATAAAAAGAGCAGGAAGGGTGCACGCCAAACATAACAAGCGTCTTTCTCTATTCCAGCTTAATATAAAAGACAATTTTACTTTGTTTTCTAGGTAGCACCTTTCTGAGAATTAACTTCAGTAAAATAATCTCTTTTGTCTAAAGGATATAGTTGGATACAGCCAGAACATTTATAGGATACTTATGTTATTAGCAAATAGTAATTCTTTGTTCCAGTGGCAGGTAATACATCAGGCTGCTGTCTATTACTCCCAGAAAGTGAAAAACATTGTGGGGTTGGGATCTATCCTGTTTCAGGGTCGCGGTGGTCTCCTTTATAAACACAGCATCTGCTGTAAGTTTTTAAAGAAAGTGTTATATACTGTCTCTATATCACAGCCTTTCCTCTATGATCTGCTTTTGTAAATGAGGCAGATGTTTGCTCTGAAACAATTTTGTGTTAATACCGTCGGGAACGTATGAAGAATGGAAAGACCTTTGGCATGCCTCTTGACTCCCCCACCGCCGAGCTGTGTGAGTCACAGCCAGAAATGCCGCCTCACTGACTCTCAGTATTGGCGCCTGCGGAGTGGGAGCACTTAGGGCAAGGGTTCCCTAAATTGTACCTAACACAGAGTATCATGATAAAAACAAACTGTTTTGACAGTTAATCACAGCATTGTCATAAAATCTCCTGACTTCATATTTACATCTGAAGACTTTTTAAACACTTCTTGTTCCTTTCCTGTGTGTTTTTCCCCCCTTGAGTTTCAATGGACTCTTGTCCTGGAGTAGAGCTTTTCAGAGGTGAGGAGGTGCCCAACTGCCACAACTAAGTGGCATGGGGTAGTGAGTTACAATCTTCACGAGGATGGCACTTCTTAGTCAGTCTAACCACTCTGAACAGGACCGTGAAGCAGCAAGTTCTAAGTAAAATGACAAGGTTCATTCTGAAACAAACTGCAGTGTGTCATACCAAGTGTCATACGCCGAAGTGACTCTCAGCCGGAGACCTAGTACCTCTTTCCAGGGAGCTCCGCATGTAAAGAAAATGTATTTGAAACATTTCATAGATGGGCAAGTGAGAACCAACAGAAACAAATCATTAGCAAGGGCTCATTAACTGATGCTTGATTACTTCCTAACTTACACCAAGAGACCATGTAATTTAGCTCAAGTGCTGAATTATATGGCCTCTTGGTATAACAACTGAGATAGTTTGAGAGGCCTTGTAAATTATTTAGGAGGAAAAAATGAAGAATAACGAGGAAACACTTGAATTATCAAATATTTAAGAATTTGCTTTTCCAGCTCTCTTCATCAATTGTTTTGTAAGTAGAAGTAAATCTACCAGATGAAATCTTCAGACAAATGCCCATTTTCTACTGATGTCTGAAATCACGCACATGCATGAACAGTAACCAGCACGCTCTCATCACCTTCGTGTTTAAGCAAGTATTATACTAAAGAACTCCAGAATCTTCCATACTTATCCTTAAATTTCTAAATTTGTACCTGGGACTTTAAAAAATTCCTTTTAGTCTTTATAAGCAGTCATCAGAATATTGATGCACGTTTGTCTGCACCTTCCTTATATATAGATCTCCATGCCCTTATTTACAATCATCCTGCTGTTGAATAAACTTGCGGAAACCATCTAGACGCCAGCCACCAGGTCAGAGACTGCCGATTTCCACTGCCGATTTCCACAACGCCTGGATGTATACAGACATCGACAAGGAAGAGACTAACAACCAGCTCAGAATAAGTATGGAGTATGATAGTGTTTCCACAGGGAAAAAGTATAGTAACACATAAAACAACTCAGTTTTTAAAATAAAAAGTTAAAGTAAAATTTGAGATTGGTGAAACACACACTGAAACCTTAGTGATCAAACTGCTTCCTCTAGTCTGATGTGAGCAGAAAAAGAAGCAAATTCCCCAACTCCAACCCCCCGGCTGTGGCAAACGGGAAGAGCGGCCAGTGTTGTGGGGAAGAGACTGAGAAACTAGCAAAGTGCTGGAGCTTCCCACTAGCTTCTTTCTTGTATGAAGTCTAGGAAACACACAAGGCCTTAATTCTCCGAGTCTAGATGTCAGTGCCCATGGGAATCACCGACAGAATTTGGTAAAATTAAGATTCCTGGGCTCCACCACCAGGCACTTTCATTCAGCAGAACTGGGATCAGTCCAAGAACGTGTAATTTTGAAAAACACACGGGTAAATTCATTCTGTGCCAGGAAATTCACACATACGTCTCCTGTACTTTCCAGAACACTAGCTACATACAGTCCAGCAAAGAGTGGCAACACGCCCAAGGAAGAGTCTGTGGATGTGTGCTAACCAGAGCATCCTTCCTTTTCACCCCCACGGCTCAAGGCCATGGCCAACGGGCTCACCTAAGCAGCGGTAGGGAATCACCATGTGGCCGTGGGTCTTGCACTGCTTGCGGCCTCTCTTGCACCAGTTCTGGATGGTCACTGGCTGGTTGGCTTCCACCACGTTGGTGATCTGCAGTTCAGGGTATACCTGGGGGAGCACAGTAAAAGGGTCAGTTGTTACCTGAGGCAGGGACTGGGTTGAGCAAGCATCTGATCCACCACCACTGTTATTCTAATGTATTTCTATCCCTCACACTCAAGCAGGCCCTGGTGTCCAATCAAGCTGAAGCAATTCAAAGGAAAGGAAAACATGCAAGTGACAAGTACCTAATCATTCCATTCAAAAACACTAATAAGCAATGTGACTTATTATTTTACAGCACCTATTCAGGCTTAAACTATTTTTTCCCCAGAGGAGACAAAAATAGAAACAGGGGGAAGGGATCCACTCCAAGCACAGGGTCATTTTCAATGGAAAGTAAACTGGCATGCGAATTATATTTTATAATGTCCTAAATAAATGTTATCGTTAGTAGGTTCGCCTAGAGATATTACCTTTACTGAAATTCAACCCAGTCCTATCTTACTGATTGCAGGCAAAGATTCTATACACAGGATATGATTCATAGCAAACTTTCTATACAAGAATCCTCTTTACTCAAAGCAATTTACATAAAAATAATTCAAACAATCACCAGGTCTGTCACTGAGATAAAGAATTGCATTTATGAATCTCTTCCCTTGATAATTAGCTGTAGCCCTTTACTTTTTATTGCTCTCAGTAAATCACGGCGCTTACTGAGCACTTGGAATGCAGTGTGGAATTTGGATCAACCAAGATGTATTTGTGAAATATCAAATCACTTCTGCCTATTAATAATGAGTAGATATTTGAAAGAAAATATTATCATAAAAATATAGTTCTAGCCCCAACTAGTGTGGCTCAGTGGATTGAGCACTGGACTGCAAACCAAAAGGTCACCAGTTCAATTCCCATTCGGGGCACATGCCTGGGTTTTGGGCCAGGTCCCTGGTACAGGACCCATGAGAGGCAACCACACATTGATGTTTCTCCCTCCCTTCCACTCTCTAAAAATAAACAAAATCTTTAAGAAGAATTTTTTTCTACAAAGAGTTGTCCCTCACAAAAATCTTGCATTTCACCAGCAGTGCTAGTCTTCCAGAGAAGTATAATTAAGAGAGAAGCTTTAAGAGAGTTGAGATAGCTCAGGATGTTTGGAATGATGGGCCACAAAACCTAGAGGGCAGGGAAGGGCGAACAGGAAGGGGGGAAACACGACAAAAAGGCTGTAGCATGAGGTGTGGGCTAAAGAATTTTAGCATAAAGCTACCGGAGAAAGTGAAGTGACTACAAGTACTTTGTAGCGTCTGACGGTTGATATTGTGATTTGGAAGAAAAGTTCCAGTATCTGGTCATCGCGTGTAGTGTGATACGACAGTCAGAGAGAATGGCTGATGAAAGCAAGATGGCTGGAGGAATGAAAACCAAGGAACTGAGAAACCGGAGTAGGGGCAGCATCTTCGAGGTGCATAGTAAAATCACTTAAGAATCACAGAAGGGGCAGTTGTTGGGATGACAGGAAGCCAGGAGCCAAAGCCTTCTGAGATGAGAGAGACTGCTGTTGAGGACGAAGGACAGCTCCAGACGACCAACACGGAGAGGGTGTACACTTCAAAGCTGGGGCGGGGGACGTTTTAGGGCGGAGAGAGGACGGGTCTGGAGGCGGAAATGTGGAGGAAGGAGGACATCCCCATCTCCGGGCACAATTCCACGAGGAAAGGACGTCTACCCGAGAGGGCCGTGCGGGCAGCAGTGCCTTTGGGACAGAACCGGTTTCACAGCAAGAAGACAATGCCCTCGGTGGAGGATGTGGCTGCAAGGCGGTTTGCTGGTGACTGCCAGGGACCTTCAGAGAGGCCTGCCTGGATCCTATCCTTACTAAAATGTCGATACTTTGTTCATTGAAAATTTGAAGCCGATTTCGACATTTTAAAACACAGTACTAAAATATTATTTAATCTTTATTCCTGAGTGCCTCACTTACTTCCCCTTAGTCCCAGCCCTGAGATAAATCAGTTAAAAAATATAAGACATTGAACCTGTGGCACATTCAGACAATAGGTCGCTCAGCGCTCAAAAGACACGAACTATCAAATCATGAAAAGACACAGAGGAGCCTTCAATGTGCTGGGGCACAGAGCACTCCGTCCCCAAATATCTCACAATGGCATGTTAATTACGGTGGATTAAATAACCTGACAAGCAGTAGCAGCAGCGGCGGCGGCGGCAGCAGCAGAAGCAGGAGCTCTCTGACTCTGAATGCAGAAAGCGAAGCCCCATGTGAAAGGTGCCTTCCGTGCTCTGAAAGGCCTAAGGAGCAGAAGGACTCAGGCGAACCCAGTCTTGTCACCAGAGGTAAAGAATCCAGAGCTGAGAGGCCCGTATCATATACACAAACCCTTGGGAATTTTAGTAATTTACTGCCCTACACCCACATTCTACTTCAATTCTTGACTGTGTCTCCCCAAACCTAGCTCCTTGTCTGGTCAGATTCCCCAACGATTTATTGTTTCCTTATGTAAAATTTCATTTTTACAACTCTTCTCACACAGAGAATTACCCTTTTAATTCTCCCGTGTACAAGTAATCAAACTTGGGATCTTCCTGTCCTTCTGTGTTGTGCCCATTTTAGTAGTGGCCCAGCAGCAAGAACTCAAGAAGGGTAGAAGGAGGGGAGTCCCCCCCCCCCCACGACAATTGCATAGCACTCTTGAAAGAAGCCAATCTGAACAGGCTTCATGCTGTGCGATTCCAGATATATCAGGGCTCCCCAGCCTCCCTCCTCCCCATCTGTGGATGCCACCTGCCTAACTGCCTGAGCTCCGCCCCCTGCACTCCCTCATCCCCCCGCCCCACTCTGTGGAAAAATTATCTTCCACAAAACTGGTCCCTGGTGCCAAAAGGCTGGGGACCGCTGAACTATATGACATTCTGGAAAAGGCAAATGTAAGGAGACAGTGAAAGATCAGTGGTTGCCGGAGGCAGGGGGTTCGGATGAGTGAGTAGGAGGAGCACAGAGGCTTTTCAGGGCAGTGAAATGATTCGATACGACACTCTAATGGTGAACACATACATGGCCCAGACTTGGTGGCCCCCGACATAAACTATGGACTTTGGGTGACGAGGTGTCAACGCAAAGTCAACAATGATAACCAGCGCCCGGCTCGGTGGGGCACTCCATGACGGGGAGGCTGTGCGTGTGTGTCGGGGCCTGGGCGTTAGTGGGAAATCTCTTGTGCTGTCCTCTCAATTCTGCTGTGAGCCTACACTGCTCTAAAACAGAGTCCATTTAAAAAACATAAAAAATAAGGTGCCGATCAGTGTCACGTGGGGTGAATTCCATGCGGAAAGCATGTGCTATGAGAACACACACGCAAAAAGATACCTAAGTCAGCATGGTGGGGAGGGGATGGAGCAAGTTATTGTTCGAACACAATGCCAGGGCCTTAGCTCCCGATGGAAGCGGCTCCCTTCCCTTCATTTCATTTTGTACTTAAGCATCTTGGCACCACAGTGCATGCATTTCAGCCTCAGATAATGCTCCACTTGAAAAGTGCCACTAAAAATTTAATAACCCCATGGCCTCTTTCTGTATGATGACAGGTGAAGTGGTTCTTTGCACAGGAATAGAATTCTCCCACCACCTTTCCTTGGTTATTGTATCACAAAAGCACAGCACTCAGGAGTCATAAACTCTTTGACACGAGAGAATTCGCCCTGAGGGACAAGACTTTATGCGCAGTAAAGTATGAGTTACTGCATTTTTCTAAAAGGGTTCCAGCTGCCACTTCACAGAAATACTACCTTGCTGAGAATGTCCCCAGGAGCATTCGGTTTTCTACAAACCTGGTGGCAGGCAGTCAAGTCACACTGTCTTCTTTTCAACACAAAACCAAAAACACGGTGTGTACGCTACAAACTGATAAGCTGGCAAAAAGGATCTCTGGTTCACCAGGCGCCCCATCGTCGGTGTCCTGGGGTAACAGCTGCCACAACAGGGCAGTGACTTATTCCGGTGCTAACTTTCTGGGCACAGCGCCTCTCTCCTCAACATCACCTGAGCTTCACAAAGTGATCAGCAAACAGAGAATCTGCTGTGGTTCCCACCACAAAAATCTAGGGTATACGTGTAATTTCCTGCTTTTCAATTTTCCTCTCATGAACACTGACAACAGCCACGGTTCCTTTGCAGAAGGATGAGATTACAGAACCCGAACCATGGAAACCCCAGGCACGGTTTACCTACCCCCCTGTGATGGGGTGGCAGCAGTCATTTCAACCGGTGCCACCTGCTTTCATTCAGAGACAAGCAGTTATTAACTTGGATCTGCCAGAGATGATAAAATGGTGTTGTTCTCAATTAATGTGTATTTAAAAGGGGGGAGGGGCCTCGACCATCAAGGTCACCACATTTCTCGTGCCACACAGCCTGTCCCAGTGGAAGTGATCACAGGGCACAAGCAACCCCCACCTCGGAAAGCGAACAGCAGAAGAACGTGACGAAGACAATGTTTGAGTTTCTGACAAAAACCCAAGTACTATATACCGTTTGTTTTTGTTTGTTTGTCTAATTGAGCAGTTCCAGTGTATGACCAGAGGCAAATGAGCACTTTACGTTGGAACAATAGCATAGCTCAGAGCTTTAGGCAAGAGTGAAAATTAAAATAATTTGACACACAAATGTGCTTGTGGCTGTAAGGCCCTGACTTTCACCGTAATTAATTACAAGCATCAGTTCAATGTCTTCTATTTTCTTTGCTGCGTCTCAAATCATAACATAGGAAACAAGTACATGAGTTCCTTTAGCTACTTACTTTGCATGTTTTCCAACCCCAGTTACCAGTAACTATTTCCTTGGTTACTAAAAAAAGACTTTGGATAATTACAAAGTTATATTAATAAAAACTTAAAGAAGCAAATCCAGGGCTGGGTCAGTTCCTTCAAAAGCAAATTGTCCTCAGTTCCTACAAGTCTGCCTAAATTTTAGCTGCACCGTCCAGTCATTGAATAAATACATGCACTGCGCTTCAAACACACTGTCACCTAAGACTTTTACACAACACCGCACACCCGTGGGCCCTCCCACATGCACAAGCCTCCGCCAGTCCCCTGGACGACAATGCTGACCCCTCTGGCCTCCTGCAGGAATGCTTCCTGGTGTTTATCACAGTGTGTCTCACATTCACGTTAAGTACAGAGCTGTACCACCTTCCCCTGTGCTTTACTGAAGCGCAGAAAACACAATCTGGCACCCTGTCACCTCCCTATGATGCCCCACATTCTCAGAAGGCTGTGGAGCCCCGGCCCCTCCCGGCGGAGCCCCAGCCCCCAGCCCTCTGCAGGAGAACTCATTAGTGAGTACTTGAACTTTGCAGCTCCATCCTGGTAGCTGATTCCAGCCACCGGAAAGCAAAGGGTGAACTACATCCTCTTCAAGAGTTCTGAGCTAGCAGCACACACAGGCTCCAGCTAGATGAGGGGGACACCCAACTGGCAGGCAGGATAAGTCAAGGCCAGACGGCAGGCGGGTGAAGAAGAACAAGGCATCTGGAAGAAGCAGCTGGTCTACCACAGGAGACCAGGAAGATGCGCAGAGGAAGAACTAAGACGAGAGAGCCTTGCAGCTGAGACAGACAGACAGACAGACAAGAGAAAGATCAGACAGGGGCTGCCTGATTATCTATTGCCCCAGGGAGGCGTGACAGGTCCCCTTCGTTAGCCCCCCTTTCAAACATAAGTGACTTTGCTACCTTTATTTTGAACAAAACCCTGGGAAAAGGCCTAGCTCCAATGGAGGTTCACCAATCTCCAATGTCTGTATCCAAGGCATTTTATCGGACCACATCACCCACCACTTCTTGCCTTCTCTTGACACTCAACGTGCCTTCCTGCCCTATCAGACTAAACCGTCCTTGAAGGCAGAGACAATATGACTCATTTCTGTGTTCCCTCAAAAATGGCCAACACTATGACAGCACAGTAAGTTCCTGATAAATAGTTAATGAGTATTTCTGGGTAAGTTCAGAATCCATTTCATTTTAGGAAGGAAAGTCAGCATATATTACTCCCCCACTGGGAATTATCAACGTATCTCCTAAATAAGATAATCTAAATAGTAGAAGGTTAGAGTTGGATTATGAGCTTTTTGAGAAAAATAAGCATCCTAGTATCTTCTAATATTATCCTTCCAAATATGATGATATGTCAACTTATATGAACAGTAGCGTCCTGTGTAAGAAGCTGTAGATTAATGTTGATAATTTACACAGCTGAGAAAGGTGCTTGGGAAGAATTAAGGGTCAGGCTCTCACTAAGACTAAAAGGGCCCAGCCCGTTGGTCCAGGCACCTGAGAAGCAGCCTACTCTTCTGGCCACAGAAACGTGCTGCTGTTTCTAAAAATAGAGTTGGAGCAATTCCAAATGCTAACAGCAAGGAGAATGGTAAAACAGAAACTATCTTACATTCATATTAGAAGGTTACAGTTGCTGGCATAGTTTTGCTCACTGGAGAAAAATACCTTAAAATTTGATTACCATCAGAACATTTTCATTCTAAGTTTAAAAAAAATTTAAAGTCTCTTTTTCTCTCTGTCTATCCAAATTGGAAATATATTAATCTTCAACAAGATGACATTTAAGTTGTTAAATACGGATAGCAAAGAAAAAAATTGATGTTATTTAAGAAAGCCAAGAACATGTGGTTATATACACAGAAATATAAAAATATTTCCTTGAGACCTACATTGTCAGAGTTCTACAGAAACTTTCCTCTATTTCCAGTATTAAGAGCAAGTAGGGGAACCCTTGAAAACCCTTTGCAAACAAGCCTCCTGGAATAAAGGATTAATGCCAAAAGTTTTATTTACATACAACTAAATTCCACAAGACCAAGGATATTTCAAGAACACAAGACCAAGTGCAGCTAGGAAAAGCCCAAAAAGCAGTTCATGGAAATTGTTATTAATTCTGAAAATAATTTACTTACAGTTCTTTCTAGTCTTTCAACTTTTGAAATCGACTTTTAAACAGATTCGCAAGGATATTTCTTTTTATGAAAAAAAAGTGTTAGCAATTATGTTGTGTTAATAAAATGGCACTTTAAATACACAGGAAGTCAATCAGTAACATTCCCCTTAGCAGATTCAGAGCTCTGCAAAAGCGAAAGGCCACGGTCTGCACAGGCGGGCGGCTGGCCAAAACTCACCCCCACCTTGAGCGGGGCAGGATACAGCACCTGCGTTCCAGGCTCACGCGGGAACCCAACTCACTACATGTGATCATTACGGAAGCTGAGTGATAGTGACTAGGGGCCTTCATTCTACGATTCTTTCTACTTTGTATACATGCTTGAAGTTTTGAATTAAAGAATGAAAAGTAAAAAAACCCAAACAAACAAAAAACAACTAGCCCAGCGGAAAGAGTCAAATTTCTAAATTTACATTCCAAGAGAACAAAACAAACACAAAACCAACCAAGATCCCAATTGTATATGCATGACTGCAGTTGGCACCCATGAACATAAACATGAAAGAATCAAAAACTCTACAGCAAAACGGCATAGAGGTAGCTTAAGTATGGGACAGTGTCCTCTGAGAGCTCTCATGTACTAATTTCTTTGTCAAAGAACATATCCAAGAGGAGAATAAGGAACATATATAATAATTGAGGGTTTACTATGTGCCAGAACCATTGCCACTGGTTTATGTGTAGACAGTCATGTGACCCTCTGCCAGTGGGCAGCTGCCCCGTTTCCCAGAAGATGAACCCGGCAGAGGTGGAACTTGACTGAAAGTGGGAACCACTCGTGAGCACTCCAGGAATCCCTTACGGGTGAGTTTCAAACTACTTACCCTTTGGTAGCTAAGCCGTAACAAAGGAGGTGCCAGACAATACAGTCCTGTTTCTGGGTTAAAATGAGGCAATTTCTCCTTTAAAATTTTCCGAAAACAAAAAAAAAATCCTATCTAACTGTTTTCAACATAAACTCTTTTAATCATGAGGGATACTGGAAACAGAATAACTAATTTAATTGAGGAAGAGAACTGGAAACCGACCCAAAACTTCTCTGCTCACGATCTGATGAGGTGCCGAGACACGATGAAACATCACGGTCATAACGGGGCGTAATAATGGGACTTACGAGTGGTGCTGTGTTTGCACGACGACAGCCCGAAGCAAGGGACAGAAAATGCTGCCTGCTAGGCATGAGCTTATTTCCCAATAATGAGACCCAAGTCTACTGCTCACACTGTATGTAAGTAAGTTGTTATATATATATATACATATATACACACATGTACTCAGACTTGGAAAATACTGTCCATGAACCATGTTTGTCATCAGTTTTATTCTTATGTGCTGAAGGCAGGGTAGAAACAAACTGTGGGGGAAAGGAGTCCACCAAAATAAATTGTGAAAACACAAACACGTGTGCACACATATTGCCTAGATTCTCATTCTGTCAATTTATGCTAGCTTTCTTATTTTCTAATAAAATGACAATTACAGAAATATAGTATGACTGCAAATCTGTAATAATTGAGCATGCTTTTAGGAATGAGATAAAAAACAAGAATTGTTGAATTAAACACCAATTCGATTAAATAATAACTGTAAAAAAAAAGTCCCAATTGGTTTTTATCTCACTTATCTCTAAATACTGTTGTTTGTGCAATTTCTATATGTATACAGATCATTAACGCATAAAACATATCTGTTCTCATATGTAGATAGGCAAATACCTTGATACAAAAATTGTTTCACCTAATAGGAATTTCTAGATCTTTCCCAAACCAGTGTTTATGCGTCTGTAATCAGTGGGTCGGTTTTAAACCTAAAAAGGCGGATGCACACACAGCAAAACCTTAGAGGTCAAGGGTGCACCACGGCTTTGCCACAGCACGGTGGGGAAAGTATGCTCTCTAAGTTGGTTAGATTAAAAAGGTTGCATTGTTGTTTATTTTTTAAATGAGTTTTAACTCCATACTACTGTGGAATGAAAAGAAGGTTGAGAAACAATTCTTGTCTGCGAATTCCACGTTCGGTTCTGTATTTTAAAGTGGAAAGCTGAGCAAAGAAAATGGCTTGATTCAACTCATCAAAACAGTTTTTGTTTTGTTTGGGTGCTGGAATGCTTTGTCTGGTGATTTTGTTAATTCACAGACAAAACAACTGTTCATTCACAGCAAGGAGGTTAAAGAAGCAGAGACAGTGCATTGTTTGCCGTGGAAAAGAAAACACTTAGGAAAAGAGAGCACACCCATTATCTCACAGAAGGGGTGATGAACAAAGCCACATTCACCTGTCTCCTTCCCAGCTGCCAGCTCTGGAGGCTTAACCTGTTCCAAACTCCCCCAGAGAGCTGCTCTCCAGGGAGAGGAGTTAGCAGAGCCCTGGACACCTGCTGCAAGCCCCTACGTCACGCAAGGGGCTCTGAAGGTTAGGGAGGGCGAGGGGGCAGAGCCTGTTTTAAGTTCTCTCCTTAAAAAAAGAAAAAAGAACAGTGCTGGAGCTTATACAATTTCTCGTTTAATTTGACAGTTTTAAACTTCCAACGCACGTCTCTGCTCTTGCCATAAAGGGAGGTCTAGGACTGGTTAGGCATCTCTCTGCATTGTTCAGGTGACAAAGAGCAAAGGCTGGGTTTGAAGGGATGTCTGTTTGAGAGCAAGGCCCATGTTGCCCCTTCACTGCACTTGACCCCAGGGGCTCCCTCATCACGGCATCTTGTACACAACCAGGTGCACAAGCAGGATGATCTTTCACATTCCTTTTCGCACTAACATCTCGAGATTTAAATTCCCTTCTCTCCCCAATCTAACCTATCCTTGGATAACAGGCTGATACTTCTAAAAGTGTTTTGACCACAAAACACTCACACTAGAAACAACCTCACAGCTCTTATTTTTATTAAATTTATTAGGATGGCATGGGTTACTAAAATTATACAGGTTTGAATACATCGTCTGTATATTGTGTGTTCAGCACCCAAAGTCAGATCTCCTTGCATCACCATATATTTGACCCCCTCTGCCCTTTACTGCCCGACTGCCCCTACCCTCTGGTAACCACCACACTTGTCTGTGTCAATGAGTTTCAGTTTATATCCCACATGAGTGAAATCGTATGGTTCCTAGCTTTTTCTGTCTGAGTTATTTCGCTTGGCATAATATTCTCAAGGCCCATCCATGTTGTCACAAATGGTGGTATTTCCTCTTCTCTTACGGCTGAGGAGTGTTCCGTGGTGTGTATGGACCACGTCCTCTTCACCCAGTCCCCTATGAAAGGATGCTTCGGTTGTTTCCATGTGTTGGCCATGGTGAAAAATACTGCAATGGGCATGGGGGTGCACATGTCTTTGTGAATTAGTATTTTCAAATTTTTTCAGGTAGATACCCAGAAGAGGGGTTACTGAGCCATATGGTAACCGTACTTTTAATTTTCTGAGGAACCCCAATACTGTTTTCCATAGTGGCTGTGCCAGTTCATTCCCACCAGCCATGAATGAGACGAAGGTTCCTTTTCCCCCGCAGCTTCTCCAACACTAGTTACTACCTGTCTCGCTAACAATAGCCATTCTAACAGGTGTGAGGTGGTATCTCATTGTAGTTTTGATTTGCATTTCCCTATCGGCTTGTGTAGTGGAGCTCCTTTTCACTTGTATGGCCATGTGTGTATGTCTTCTTGAAAGAAGTGTCTGTTCAGGTCCTCTGTCCATTTCTAATTGGATTGTTTATTTTTGGTGTTGAGTTGTATGAGTTCTTTATATATCTTGGGTATTAACCCCTTGCTGGAGCTCTTTCTTACCTCCAGAATCAGACTCCAAACCCCCAGATTTATAATCAAGACCCTCTTATAGCCTCATTCCACCTTTTCACTTTTCTAAATGCTGTTTTCAATTTATCTAATTGTATATTTATGTAAGTTCCTCATCAGCCGAGAGTGGCGTTTCCCTGCCATTCAGCAAATATGACATGAAATACTATCCTCAATGCACTTAATAAATATTTGCTAAATGAATGAAGAACGGAAATACACTTCTAATTTTCTTATTTTCCCATCCTAAAGCCCTTAAATAAAACTTTTTTTTTAAGAAAAGGGAAAAAAATCCTCATTTCATTCAAGAGGGGTTTTAATTTTTAATAAAACCTAAAGATTTTCATTTCTGTCCCTAGGTTTTAATATATGTTTCAAGAGTAATATTACCCTAGTTTTGTTTTATTTATATTTATGAGACTGCTAGTTCCTTTGGTCAATGTTTGGGTACTATCACAGTTCATTAAGGCAAGTGGCCACTTTAGGCTGTTAAATGATGAATAATTTATAGTTATTTTCAAGTTGTTTTCATGATGGCAGCACTTTCTCCGTCTCATACAGAGCGGAGGAAAGGAGCTGTTTTCTATCAAAGGACCACAGAGGGAAATAAGCATCGAGGGGATGTCTGTTGTGGTCATCTACTACTATCCACAAACTATCCCAAAGCTTAATGGCTTCAAATAATAAACATTTCTTATCGCACACAGCTTCTGTGGGTTAGAAATCTGGAAGTGGCTAAGCTGAGGGAACCTGGGTTTTCCAGGGGTGCAGTCAGGATGTCAGCCACGGTCTCATGAGGGCTGGCTGGGATACAGCGTTCACTTCCAAGTGCTTCGTTCACAGGCCCGTCCAGCTAGTGCTAAGTGTTGGCGGGCGGCTTCCATTCCTCACACACACACGTCTCCACAGAGCTCCTGACAGGGAGCTCCTCTTGACATGGTAGGTGGCTTCTGCCACAGTGTAAGTCATGCAAGGCCGAAGCCACATGTCTTTTCTGAACTAGCCTCAGAAGTCACATGCAACACCATTCTTCAATATCTCATTGGTCATTCACGGCAGCCCGGCACAGTCATGAATACAAGGAGAGAGGCAAGGATCACTGGAAGCCATGGGAGCTAGCAACTGCATCATAATTCACAATTTCTCACACTTCTGGGGTGCTGACCGGGCAGTCTTTCTTCTCATGGTGGTGTCCGAGGGAGCACTATAACAGGAAGGCTGCAAGATCCCACCTGGCCGCGCACAGCTCGGGCGGGGCTACGAATAACAGCATCCCTTCCTTCTGCTTGGACTTTTCCGCACAGCTGTCTTCCCAGAGCACAAAAAGAGAAACTTCTCCAACTTTTTAAGGCTTCGACCCCGAACTGAACCGGCATCACCTCCACGCCATTCTGCTGGTTAAAGGAAGCCTCAGGTTCAACCAAGACTGCAGGGAGGGTGTAACTGCTGGAAGGCTTAACTCGTCAACAGCCCACGATGGAACCTCCTACCACAGGGGCACATAAAGAATAATCTAGGACGTGCTTAATGCTTTCAGAAAGCATACTTAGTGATCGCTTAGCATGTTTGAGAATATTTAGTCATGTATATGTTTATCCCTGTACTGTTGAGTGATGATCATACCACTTGCATAAGTAGATAAAAATAAATTAAGGACAACTCTGGACTTTGGGCCAAGATTCTCCCAAGTCTCCCCTAAAAACTTCTTTAGAATCCCATCAATGGGAGGCAACAGTCCCTGTAGAAGGAAACCACAAACCCGTTTGCGGGGACGCTCTCTCAGTGCCGAGAGGGAAGCAGAGCCGCTGCCCACACCGCTGCAACCCCCACGCCGACAGCAGGCCGTCCGCAGCAGCGAGCACACGGATGGCCACGAGTGCGTGCTGGGTCAAAGCTGAGTTTCAGACAAACGCTTTGCAAGGCCTGATCTCTAGGAACAGTTAGTCCCAGAGACCCCTGCGTCTGTAATATTTTTGCCCCTAGAACCCACGGTAAGTCCCAGTGCTAGCTCAGGCTGCCATGACAGATTACCGCCTACTGGGAGGAAGGCTTACACGTCAGAAATGTGTGTTCTCAGAAACCTGGAGGTGGGAAGTCTGAGACCAAGGTGCCGCATGGCCGTGCTCTGGTGAGAGCTCCCTTCTTGGTTGGCAGACGGACAGCCCGGCCACCTTCTCTGGGTGTCTTCACGTTACCTCCTGTGTGAGCAGGGAGAGGAGGAACTGTCTGTGAGCTCTCTGGTGTCTCTACTCACAGGGGCACCGGTCCCATCAGGAGGGCCCGCCTTCACGACCTCGCCTCGCCCGAAGGCTCCCCCTGCAAACACCACCGCATTATAGGTCAGGCTTCCGTGTAAGAACTGGTGGGGGGGGGGGCACATGTGCACAAGCATGTCTTCACACACGTCTGCACGCTGCAGTCTTCACTCCACACTTGATAAAGAAACAAAAGACAATCCTCAAATGACGCTGACTGTGCCGATAAAACAGTAAAACATGAAGAAAGGCAAATGTCAGAATGGTGACTGGGCAAAAGCACAGCTCTTATTTCTGGGAAAAGAAGGGGAGGGATAGATAGGTGCCTGGAATGTGCAGGATTTGAGATAAAATGCAGATTAAACAAACACTTCATTTAAACCTTAAGTGTCAAGCTATGTTCCCAATAAAACTTTACATGGGTTAATAACCAGGGACAAAGGTAAAAGACTCAATTTTTATTTTCTCTCTCCAACTTTGCCCTTGACTCATGATAGGGCAGGAGAAATCAGGGGGCTGGAGTGCAGCGTTCATAATAATAACAGCAAAGCGATGGCAAGGACTACAAACTGAGAGCAACGTGAGACTGCAGAGCGACTACAGGATTCACTAAAATATTATCTGACACATCAAACTAAGTTGAGCGACAACAGATACAACTGGCAGCTTCTACAGAGCATCCTTTGAAAAAACAAATTTAACAAGTAAGCTACACTAGTTAGCAAAAGGTCAACATGAGGTCATGGTCATGAGTTCAGTGGGTTTTCTTCTATCCTAGGTCCACAGACTGCAAACAGCTGCTTCTCCAACTCAGCCAGCTGCCTCTAAAACATCTGCGTTTGGGGCATAAGAGGGACTGAGTGTGTACGCAGAGAAAAAATGTGCCCATCACTATTGGGAGGCAGATCATCAGTAAATGAGGAGCACTATAAACGGCACAAATAGTCATGGTTTCTATATATATATTTTTAACAGGAATTGGCATGATGATGGTCGATGACTAAATACAGTGAATAAATAAATATCTTCATGGGGCTGAACGAAAATGCTCGTCAATCTGGAATTCTGTATCTGATTGAGTCACTGTTCAATAAGAATGACAACTTCTGGAAATAACTGAAATGACAGACGTCCAAAAATGAATAAAAATAAATGATATAGGAACAGAGATGCTTTGGTGAAAGGACTGGCTGTAAACAACAACTCCAGGTACAGACAGAACTTACAGCTATGGGAATGTATGCCAAGAGAGCAGATTATTGTATTACGACATCGAAATTATGAAAGTAATATAATTTACAAAACCTGGGAGAGCAAGTTGAAAATTTATGAATATTATCTGTGGCTTTCCTAGCAGGGAATCAATCAACACTGTCTAAAATAAAACATGGAGTTAAAAAAACGCATAAAGGAACATAAACATTTTCCAACAACATACATCAAATTCAATCTTGCAGACAAAAACTATTCTTTATTTCTAATTATATGTAAAAAATCAGCATACCAACAGAGTGAGCAGTGGGAGGAAGACCCTAAAATATCAATAAGGAATATTCTATGCAGTTTAGGATGCGCCATTCAACAGAAAAGTCAAACATTGTTTCAAAGTTCTGAATAAATATCCACCCCCTTCCTCCGAGAGCACACTTTCCCCAAAGCTGGCTCAAGTCAGGGGCACTACAAATCCCCCAGCTACCTGCTCTCCAACCTGTAAAACTTCTCTAACGCACCGTGTTTCTAACCCCACTGCGTCGGACTGTGTTCACATTCCACTTGGCCCCATGCCACCTTCATCCCTTTTCTGCCAAGAGCGTGTCTCCCCCACCATATGGCTCAGGCCTGGCTGTCAAATAGGCCACACGCCCACATGGCCAATGCAGGCCAGTCCCAGTATTTGTACTAAAGGCAGACGTGTGACCCAAAGCAGGGCCAACCAGAATCCCTCCTTGGAATTACACTGCGCGCTGGCATAATGCAGTGGGGAAGCTGGGCCAGGATGACACTCCCAGAGCACCTGGCTCGTCTGGCCTCCTAGAGGAAGGTCATCGCAGCAAGAGGAGACCCTAAAGGCAAAGGGATTAGCAGAAAATGAGAGAGACCCCAACAGAGAAATTCCAGGTGGCACTGAGTCTTAGTTCCACTCTCTGAGGAACCACTTTCTGGGTGTCTTCGTGGAAATTCTATACACTACCACATGCTGTGGTAGGAAATACTCTCCATGCGTGAGATGACCAGTGGGTTTCCATCACCTGACAAACAGAAACTGGATCATTAACCCACCCTCACTCTTTCTCATCTTTTCCTTTCCTTTCCTTTCGTTTTCTCCCCTCTCCTTTGCCAAGACTCAGCCAATCACTTATCCATTGGACCCCATTTCTCTTCAGATACCAGAGCCTAGTTTTCTTCTGATGGACATCCAGTCTTCCCACAATTAAAGTTTCCGCTTCCTTTAGCTTAAGTTTCTTCCCTTTAAAAAATAAAGACACAACAAAAAGCCAAGCCTTTCCCTTTTCCTCGAATTGCCCTTGAGTTCTTGGCTTCTAGGTCTTTCCTCAAATAATCCACAGATATCTTCACTGCCCATCCATGTATTCCTCCTGTAATCCACAGCAATTTGACTTCTGCTCCATTGGAACGGCTATCCCAGAGATCAACAACGACCTTTCATTTGCCTCATTAGAAGAATATATCCAAAACTTCGAAAGGGACAAAAAAAGTTTACTCGGTACCCCAGCAGTAAAATCAGGCGTTGTCTTCCAGGAAAAGAGTGTCTGATTCCACAGTGTGTGTTCCTCTGATTTCCTGGCGGGGCTATTTTATGGCTCTGTGAGGGTGAACACTGTGGGGACAGAGGGCAGTGCCTGTGTTTCCTGCCCCATGCAACATAAGTCAGGTCAGTGTTCATAGCTCTGTGAGTGATGTTTGTTGGGAAAGACTTTCTATCTCTCCAAGTCAAACCCGACTAGTTTTAATCCCTAAGATGCCTCATTAGTTAGCGAGCTGAATAAAATCTTTGTTGTGTGTCCACTTTGCAAGAGAGTCCTGATTTTGCCTTGTCGAAACTGTAACTCCACCACATTTGATGTGGATCACACCTGAACTCTCATCACCTCCCCCATGTATGAGTCAGCCTGGCTTGATCTCCATCCGGCACACAGCATCTCCTAGGTCTGGTGCCAGGTCTCCGGCCACGGCTCCTCCTCCATGGATGGCATGCTTTCCCTCTGCTCCCCTAAACTGTTGTGATTACCCCAGGTTCCTTCCCAAGATTCCACCCTAGAAGTGTAAGGGCATAACAAGAGCACGCACTTGACAAGGTAGCTGACACTTGGTTAATGCTCAATAAAAAGTACTAGCATCATCTTCACCTTGACCATGTGCCATCATCGCCACTGTCAGTTACTTTACAAACCCTTCTCTGCCTTAGGTCCCTCTTTAAGAGCAGGTCTTGTGTTCTACTAAAATATTTTTAATGAAAGATGTATTAAAAAGGACCCACACAAGCCTGACTCCTAACCACCTGGGGGAGGAGGGGTCTCTTCACTTTCCCTTTCCCACCTGTCAGATCAAGACATCCGAAGACCCCTACAGCCCAGAGCCATGGGTGCCGTGTGGTGGGGCGGGCAGCACAGTTCAATGACAACATAATATAATGGAAACATATGCCCACATCATTTTAAATTCCATAGTAGTTACATTAAGAAGTAAAATGAAAAAGGTGAAATCTACTTTAATAACATAGATATTTATAATTTAGTAACACATACACATGATATTTTAACAGTATATGTGAAATATTTCAATATGAAATCAATATAGATCATTAATGTGGCATTTTAACTTTCTTCCCATGCCAATCTTTGAAATACGGCACCTAACATATACGTGCAGCACGCGCCACGGTGTCCCACGCACGCACGTGTGGCCGGTGGCTACTGTGCTGCACAGCACAGGGTGGGGGCTCCAGCGGGGGTGGCCCCGACGGGACTGAGAAACTAGGTATGGGCACAGAGGGACAAAGCAGAGGGGGACGTTCTCTTTTCAAAATGTAAATCTGTAGTTATTCTTTCTTTTAAAAAAATACCATCAGTGACTTCGTGTTGTTACAGAATAAAGATCAAATTCATTAAAAGGGCTTAAAAGACCTGATGTTCTGGCCCTTTCTTAACTTCTCCCATGTACTGTGTGTCTAATGACCATCTCAAGACCGGCCTGTGTGCATCATTCGGTAAGACCTCCGTGGGTGGGGAGCTGAGCAAGGCAGGTACCGCCAGAATTGCAAAACAAAGGAGAAACAACCAGAGATGCTCACTTTCCTCCCCTCTCACCCAACGGTCACTGATGGTCTGGCAACCTGGGGCTGGGAAGGACCCCTCAGTGCTCAGCCCCGGGACAAACAATGAGGGAAAGAGGAAGTGCAGCTGCCCAGGCACTAGTGGGACCTCTAAGTGGAGCAGGAGTCAGGGCCATTCTCAGGGTCAAGAAGAGCAATTTTTATAGAATCATCACACAAATGCAAGCACATCTGATTGTTCATAACAAAGGGAGGAAAAACTTAAAATGCAAACTATGACATGCATATCAAAAGAGCCATTCAAGAGAAAGGATGATGTAGTCAAGGTCATTACCTAAATTTGAGTTCTAGCCTTTCTTTAAAAAAATTCTATTTAACATTCAGAATGCACAATCTCTACTTATATCCAGAAAAATGAAGTGGTGTCAAACACCTGTAAGCATGCACACGCGGAGTTTCAATTTGCCAAAATCATATTATGTGTAATATTATACTAGAGGGACTCTTCAGGAGAAGGTGAAAGTTATTTCCAAAGAGTATGTTTCAGAAATGTCCTAAAGGGGCAAAAGTGAATTAATTATCAATCCCTAATTAATAAATAAGCAAGCAGAATGTTTATAAAAAGACATATAAATATCACTTAGTTATACTAGTTATTTCTACTTAAATATAAATAATTACCTTTTCACATCACAACTCATATTCCTTCAAGATAAAAATCACCTGATATGGAATAAATTGTTATAATGTACTTATACCAAAATTAGTTCTGTTTTTGCTAATTCTCAAAACATGAAAGTTGGTATTTAGAAACTGTCTTTTCTTTTTTTATTATTGATTTAGAAAGAAAGAGTGAGAGAGAGAAAGAAAGGGAGAGAGAGAAACATGGATTTATTGTTCCATTTATTTATGCGTTCATTGGTTGATTGTTCTATGTGCCCTGACCAGGGATCATACCCATAACTTTGGCATTTCGAGACAACTCTAACCAACTGAGTTACTTGGCAAGGGCCTAGAGATTGTTTTTTCCTAGAATGCTACCTTAAAATTATATATACCTGTGTTTGGGGGTGTATATATACTTATGTGTGTCTGCGTATCTGTATCTATATCTATATATACATATGCATCATATATAATTCATTACATAGTCATTTTGGATCCAAGAAGCCTAAAAGAAATTTTCCAGTACATAAAAGATTATAACAACAAAAAAATATTGCCAGGCTATCTTGCTGTATTATATGAAGGGTAAGGGATTTGCTCTTCTAAACTGCATAAGATTAATTCCTTTAAATGTGCTTAAAACACACATAACCATGTATCTTAGAACTGGTGTCTACTGGGTGAGGAATAAAATGCCTGGAACTCCAGTTATTTTAAACTCAATTAATAAGGAAGGAATCCACAGTACAATAACAGAAAGGAAACTAGGAAGAATTATACCAAGGATGAAATTTAAGTCAAAAAAGCAAAGAGCAGGACAGTGTTTACTGTAAGCTACCTTTGTTATAAAAGAAAAGAAAAAAATAAATATTCTGTTTTGCAAGAAGGATAAATCGAGAGGACAGGTGACAAATGGCATTTCTGAGTATAACTTTTCACTGGTTCAATGTTTTAACAGTGTAAACGCTTTACATTCTCAAAAAGGAAAATTAATAAGGAGGGAAAAACAACACAAACAAAAACAAAGGAACTAAATATATCCAATTGGTAACATAAGCAGAGAAACTTAATCCTAGTTTCTTTTGCACACGATACTTTGCACAGCTGTAGTGAGATACATTCTGAAGATAAAAGGACATGCCGAGATGTCTGAAACCTCAGTTGTTTTAACGATGGTCATGATACTATAGAATTTTTAAAAACACTTATGCGTATGGTAAAGCAAGTACATATCTTTAATGGTGTAGTGAATCATTAGGAACGAAGATTTTTTATTGTACGAGATAAAATGGAAACATGTAAGTTAAAAAGTGAATAAAGGCACGTGGCCCGACGTGGCCACCAGCAGGGGCTTACCTCCTGGCAGTACTGCAGTATGCCCTCCTTGGTGCCAATGCACGTTTTGGTCCCCGATGGATCTGGCTCCCACTTCCCATTCTGCACATTCATGTGCATGTTCAGCTTTCCGCAAAACATGGCGACCTGGGGTTCTGCAAGCAGGCCCGCATTGCCATCAGTGGGCACCTAAAAAAACAGGTCTTGGTTAGTTATAGCAATCCGCAGTTCTGGGGCAGAGGCTGGGGGAAGGGCTGTCAAGGGGGCTGTGGAAACAGGCAACAATAGCAAAAACAGTTCTATTTTTGCCAGTTCTCAATTGCCCATTAGCCCCACCTTCGGCATTCCTTGCAGTTAATTATTATGTATGCTACACACATCTCCAACCACCTGCAATACAGTGTTTATTGGTATTTTTTTTTCATGGAAAAGAGAAATTAGTAATATTAAGAGGAATCTATTCACTGTAAAGATTATACATTCTCCCACGACAGATTTTGTGGTGCCTCCTGAAAGGTTCTGAAAATAAAATAAGATGCTTTTCTGAAATAAATATACTCACTCTAGAGGAAACCACTGCCTCACAATAAACTCCAGCTGACTCACACAGAGAACAATGCCCAGTCCCGATGACCAGGTCTGGGGGTCATGTCGTGTGTCACCCGCCAGAGCTCAAGGCTCAGTGTCAGTGTGCATCATTAGTGAGCAAGTGACTACATTCTAATTTACTGAACAAACTGCTGTTTTGGGTTTTGTTTTGTTTTTTTACCATGCCCCGATGTGGCTATGTTGGCAGTTCAGCCATTACCACCCTGAACACTTCCTGGTTATCACAGTCTCAGCTCTCCAGAGTAGGTTAGGGATGCTGGGGTCCCATCTTCCCAACCACAGCGCAGGGAGTCAAAAAGGTCTCCACCGGAGCCCAGCACAGCGCCCACCTACTGTGCCCTGAGCTCTCAGTAAGTTCTCGGCTATTCTGACTACAGGCAATGTACCATTTCAGGGAAGGAACCTGGGAAAGGGTGCCCTGCAGTCCTTCCAAACACTTCTGTGTACAGGTATTATCTTCATGCACATATTTTAAAAAGGGAAAATGGGAGAACCAAAATATCTGTCCTACCTCACTTAATGGGTTCTCATAGAAAGAGAAAAAAAAAGAATTAGCAAGAGATGAAAATTAAACCAACAGGAGCAAAAGTGTTATTTGAAACCAAGGAATCAAAAGACACGTCCAACAAAACAATTCCTCCTTTGTTAAATGCAGCTGCTGAGGAGCTGTGTGCCGTTGAGGCCAGGGAGGGTTAACTACCAGCAGAAGCCATCCGGGCAGCGAAGAGCTGGGTGATTCTGTAATAACTTGTATCATTTCTAAAAATTGTTCACAGGAGGAAAAAAACCCCTGAAATTGCACAGAGAAATTTCAGTTAAAGAAAACGGCTTCCTGACATTTCTTCCCACAGAAATGTAAAAATAGAGCAAACATCTGTCCATTCTAGTCATCTTCATACGTATTTTGTCCAAGCTCAACCGAGGGTTTACGTCCTTTCAAAAACTATCTGGCCCTGAACCCAGCTGAGTCCTACCACTGACCTGAATGCAAAAACTCTTGGCAAAATCTTTAAAACCATATTCCAGGGAACATTTGCTGCATTTGCAGTTCTGCTTTGTCAGGCATATTCAATTAACGCAGCCTGTGCCCCTACATTGCCAGATGTAGCAAACAGCAGCGAGGCCACAGTTTTGGATCATTCGCAGGAATAGCTGGGACCTCTCAGCTCCCCAGTTTGGGCCCCTTGCCACCTCCCTCAATCTCTAAGCCAGAAACCAAGAGGCTCATTCTCCAGCACATGCAAAGAAGCAGCCTAAGAGAAACGCTCTATAAACTTCAGTTTCAACAGCTTTCCTGAGGGAATAAGACAGAATTCGATGCCTTGATTCTAGAAATCAGAATACAAGTTTTGTCCATTCTATTGAAGTAAGTAGTAAGATAACAACATTGCAAGAAAGTCAAATAACAATCAGACAACAAGAGGTAAGGTCCTAAATCCAATGCTATGGAGGATATGAAATATATTTATAATATATAAAATAGGTACATTTAATTTATTTATATATAAAATATGGGCCTTGCCCTTGAGGAATTTATACTCCAGCATCGAATCGCCATTGTAGTCCCCATGGTGTTTTATTCCTGCTCACGCTCATTCCTGCCTCAAAGATTTCTGGTCTCAGCAGAGCCTTGGTACCTTATCTCTAAGGGAGCAGACAGATTAATGATCTCTTATTACAGCTGGCAATGATTTCGTTGACTGAATTCCCCCTCTGTACCTCAGAATTTCAATACCTCGGATTCTCTACAATCTGTTCACTACAGTTTCTACCTCCTAGTCATTCCATAGCCTCCCCCACAAGGAACATCCAACTGTCTTAAGAACAAAGTCGCTGGTCTGCTGACCATAGGAGCAGAGAGAACATCTTGACTCAGGTTATGTTTCAGCCCCAGGCCCTTGAAAGCAGAATAACCCTAAGGACCACACACACCCTCACAAATCAGACAGAGCAGTGCCACGGCTGATCAAGGACCTGACGCAAAGCTCAGCCACTCCCCCTACCCAAGCCCCAACCAATCAGCAGAGCCCAGGACCCAAATCCTTTATCCACCATGATTAATGATTTGCCCCTATATAATCCAACTCCTGGAAGCCATCAGGGAGCCGGGTCTTTGAGTCGCAGCTTACTTGTGACTCCAGGATTGGCGCCATGTCCTTGACTAAGAAACCCTTACTTTCCTTGCTGCAAACTCCTGTCCGTGTTTGAGTGGGCTCTGATGCACACAGGCAAACAGACCCCTTTAGTCTGGTAACGATATTACTAAAGAACATCTTTAACTGCCTCATGCTCTTCATTTTTACCAGTGGAAGTTCAGACCAGAAAATACATGTTTCAGTTCCTTTGGGGTTTTCGACAAGATGGGGTCTAATATTAACTTTAAAAAATAAATGTATGGAGGATAGTAATCATTAACATGCCCGATTTTCTTAAAGTGGAGACTGTTTAATAGTTCAAACTTTGATTCTTCAATAATTAGGGCAAATTATTACACTAGAATTTAAAAATGGACCGTATGGCCCTGGCCGGTGTGGCTCTGTGGATTGAATGCTGGCCTGCTAACCGAGAGGAATGCTGGTTTGATTCCTGGTCAGGGCACATGCCTGGGTGGCAGAGCTGGTCGCCAGTCTGGGGCGTGCGAGAGGCAACCAATTGATGTAGGTATCTCCCACACACTGATGTCTCCCTCTCTTTCTTCCTTTCTTCCTCTCTCTCTAAAAGTAAATTTTTTAAAAATTATTTTTAAAAATGGGTTCTATGTATACAGCTGTTACATTTGACTTTACAAAAGGTCCTTTACAAATAAATACTTCAACCACAAAAACATGTTTACCAGTCAAAAACTCTTTCCCAGACCAACACGGCACGTGAACAAGATCAGAGCAATTTTCTGCGAGATACAAACTGAACCAGAAGCTTTTCTCTTCGCACTGAAGGACACCTGCAGAGAATTCCATGTTTCAAGTAACATAACCCAGTTGAGTTATTGGCTAAGTTAATTAAAAGAAAACGCCTAAGCCATTTGAGAAACAGCCTGGTGGCTAACGGCAGTCCACTCATTGGCATTCAGCCAGAAGGAAACCATCGCCAGCCCAGGATGACCAGACAGGAGATGTTACCGAGCCATCCAGAGGCCCAAGACCTGTACTCACATCCCTTTCACCGAATGAATCCCCACAGAAATTGCTTAATATATCATGCACATGGTCCCATCTGGGTCCTGTTAATATGGACACTCTTAAAATGGAAGTATTTGGGTCCTAGTGTAAGTTCTTTGCTGCCGCTTAAAATGCATACTCTGGCTAGGTCATCCTAAAGATAATTATTTCTAACTTTTCAGAAAACCTTTTCCCTTTTAATGGAAAAGAAATACAAAAGCTCGAAGAGATGGGACATATAACCACTTGAATAACGATTAGAGTTTACTTTTGCTTTCATCTGAACATTATCTAAGGCAACATAAGGTCACTTCGCAGACATCTGAGAAGACACCCGGAAGACTGGAACCCTGCTGTGGCCATCCATCCATCATCTGTGCATTTGAGAGACTGAAGGTGAAGATGGTTCTTGTAAACTGAATGACTTTCCACTGACGTCCTGAGACTAAAGGTGCTTCCCCATGGGAAAACAGTGTTCAGTGACACTGAACAAAATAACTGGCTAAAACAATGGCATGTCCACACCTGGCCTCAAAATCAAGAGGCTATGTACAGAACGTTCTGAACTACACAGAGGTAGGTATTACACCTCCTAACACTGCACATCTTTGGAACACTCATCTGCTACCAGAATACTTTAGGGTCACAATATGTAGAGCACTGGAGTGACAATGGACTTTCCTAGGAAAGTGAGCTAAAAAACGGCTTAAGTGGAAATTAAAATAAACATATATACCTAATCTAACCCACTCTGCACCGACGAACTAGAAAACTGACAGCTGATATTGCTGCAATTTACAAATGCAAAACCAGCTTCTTCTGCTGTCTTTCAAACTGGGTATTCCCTTTCCCCCAAAAGTTTCTCTTTATTATCATCAAGCAGATCAAAATTCCTTATAGAGCAGGCTCGGCCGCATTCCTCCCCACACAGTCCCAACGAAGCGGGAAAAGGAACAAGGAGCTCTCTGTTTCCCCAGCCGAAAAGTCTCCCCCTGCAAGGAGAAGGCCCAGATCCATAGCTTAGTTGCCTCTGTGGATTTATGTAATTTTAAGGTTTGTAGCTGATGAAAACCATCTGGTTTCTGCATTTAAACCAACTTCTCGTTGGTCTGAATAGCTGGCCTCATAGAGTAGAGCATTTGGTACTTTTTATCAGTTCACAATTTTTTCAGGGTCGGACGCTGGTATAGCATTTTTTAAAAAACACAGTGATAAGATTTCTATCACAACTGCAGTTTCCTGCCAATAAATACAGTTTTCCCTTAACCTGGGCAGAATTCTATGATACCCCACTAAAATACTTTTCAACTTCATGTTAAAATAAATTTTCCATTTTCAATGCAATTAACTGATTTGAGAGTAAACCTCCTTCAATAGAGAAGAAACACTTACTGTTTAACATAAACAAATTTTCATTCTCTAAAGGAAAAGAGTATCTGTACCGTTTTCAACGCCTCGCCTGCATCGTGAGCAAATCAGGGCGTCTGCCACTGCCCCTTTTATCTACAAGGCGAACTCACATTAAAGTTAGAATCACAGAACTGGAAGAGTCTGCAAAGTCACCCATCCCGACTCAGAAGGAAAAGGCTCTGGCCAGGCTTCGTCCGAGGCCACACAATCATGAAGAAGCAGACAGGAGCTGGACCTGCTCGGTCAAGGGTGTTGCTGACGTGATCAGATTGACACTCAAATGAACAACAAAAAAAAAGCTGCAGTTTTCCAAGGTTTGCCTTTGTGTGTGTGTGCATGTATCTGTGGTGAGAAAGCATGTAGCAGCTAGTCAAAGCATGCAGAAAAATGAAATATGGCCACTGAAAGTGCACATAGCCTTAACTTACCTGTGTGCAGCCCGCCACCTTCCCCAGGTCCACTACATTACACAACCATTTCAGAGCTCAAATTTCAGCCTAAAAATGATTTGCCACAGAAGTGAGTCAAGAGAGAAACATTCCTTTCAGGGAGCTAATCCACATACTTCACTCCTTGAAATCTGACACTGTCGACCTGGTTTCAAATGACAAGTCATCACTCCTGGATGAAAACATGGCCTCTGCTGATATCGACGCAAGTTAATTCTTATAGGGGGACCCACCAAAGGAGGCTGCCTGAACTCCTGCCATCAAACTATTTCCTTAAAAAGTAGTTTTCAATACAATTAATGTGCATTTACTACATGCATATATATATATGATATGTACATATCATATAAGTACTTTACCATGTGTAATTGGGTCAAACATGCTCTCACATGGGTAACAGCCAAATTCTTTTCAACATCATTGATGGAGAAATGGCTTATCTCTTCCATTTCGTCTTTCTTGTAAGTTTCATTTCTTTCATTGTAGGTTTTACTAGCATGTTTCATGCAGCCACCGTACAAAAACAGACAGCATCATCACTTGTATACTATTTTGGTTTTCTCAATATTACTGTATCAGCCTTCACCTTGTAAACACAGACTTACAAAAAGAGTGAAAGGCAAAACCAGCAGTGTCTGCTTAGGCCTTTCCCTTTGTTATCTCACTGGCTCTCAGAAGAACCAAGGTAAGTCACCTTCGCTCCTACTTAGGTAATTAGAAAGGCTCAAAATCCTCCCAGGCTGTTCCTCCCTCCCAAGACCATGCTTTCCCTTTTCATATTAGGTCAGTTAGCATTCCAGCTAGTAGTTCTCAGGCTTTTATTTTTAAATCTTGAATGTTACTGTCAAACAATGTTTCCTCCCTACTGTGGCAGTATGTTGCAGTTCTTCATTACTAGCTTCAAAAAATATACTTTTAGAGTAAGTAAAAGGGGAAACAAATCCACAGTTCAAATGTTTAACCTGCATTTCTTAAATTTGAATCACTAGATGTTAACACCTAGTAACTCTGGGTAGCTTCTCCTCTTCATGAAACCTCCCCTGAAGTGCAAATGCAAAACTTTCTTCCAAATTAGTTTTTTCCTTAAATCAGAAGAAGCCAATTGAGTGTGAAAAGTAGGGTCCAGAGCTGCCAACATTCCAACTGTTAATAGACATTCATCACCTGTTAGCTTATTTAAGCTATATTTTCTAATTTTTCAACAGAAAGCATACGCTTACTTATGTATATGCCATAGGCATACACTGGGTTGGCCAAAAAGTCCATTTTCTTTTGTAAAATAAAAGATACTTTTTTCATTTTCACCAATAACTTTATTGATTTGGACATTTTGAGTCATTCAGTTGCCTCCCACATGGTGTGATGTTGATTGTTCTCAATTAATGTCTCAATTGGATCACTATCAACTTCAACTGGTCTACCTGACAGTGGAGCGTCATCATCCAGTGAGAAATCTCCAGCACAAAACTTTGCAAACCACTTTCGACATGTTTGATCTATCTCTATACCTTCTCCATACACTGCACAAATCTTTTTTCTTCTTCTCAGTTGTGTTTTTACCTTTCTTGAAATATTTAAAGCATAATATGTCAAAATATTGCGTATTATCTTTCATCTTCAATATTAAAATGTCTACACAAAAATTCACCAATATTGATAATTTTTTTAAAAAATGCACAGCTGTCACAATACAATCTAACAAAATTATTTCAAATTAAGTTAGAGACAACTGTGAATTTATTTACTAGAGGCTCTTATAGAAAAAAAGCAGTTTTTGGCCAACCCAATATCACTTACTACAGAACTACAGGTATAGTGTGTAATCAACACACCCAGTTTACTAATAGTTCAGTTACAGCACATCTTGAATGACAGTGTGTTTCCTAAAACCTCCTTCTAGAGTTACTGCATTTCAGCTGTGTTGCTAAAATGCTGGAGGACTTGGAAACTGGGCTCCACCAAGATGCTGGTTTGAATGGTATTCATGGAAACAAATGAACATTTTTTCCAGTATAGTTTCCACTAGTTGTAACAGCTCAGGCAGATTACCACGCAGCACATAATGCAGCACAGAAAATCCAAATTCTATGACTCCTCTCCATCTCAGACACAAGAGATATTCTGTATGTGTTGAGTTTCTATAGTTCTATTGTTTTCTAACCAAACTCAACCAAGATCAGCTGACCCACAGGCCTATGAAATATAATAAATGATTATTTTAAGCCACTGAATTTTGGAGTGGGTTGTGACTTTGCAGCATTATCATACTACAAGAAACTAATAAAGGCATATATTTGACAGGAATAACTAATATTAAGTAACAGTGTCAGGGCTGAAAATTAGTTCGGAAGGTAGAAACTTTTTCACATGAATTTTTTAGGTACACACAAGATCCTGTATTTTGCTTAAAATAATTTTTTGAAGCAGTACAAGACAGAAAAGACACAACTGGGTAGTAAGTAGTTCCATAAGGTTTTTCTTTTTCTGCTCTTTTTTAAAATTTTTTTTCATTATATTTTTTCCATTACTACTTATCCCCCTTACACCGCCCACCCCTGCAATCACTGCCCTGTTGTCTGGTCCTTTTTCCTTTTTGCTGGATCTCCCACTCTCTAACCCATCCTTGCTCGATTATCTATGAGTCTGTCTCTATTTTCCGTATTAGTTCAGTTCATTCATTAGATTCCACATAGGAGTGAAATCATATGGTATTTGTCTTTATCTAACTGGCTTATTTCACTGAGCATAGTTTTCCAGGTCCATCCATGCTATCTCGAAAGGTAAAATTTTCTCCCTTTTTACAGCTGAGTAGAATTCCATTGTGTAAATGTCCTGTTGTTATTTTATCCACTCATCTACTGATGAACACTTGAGCTGTTTCCGTATCTTAGTGATTGAAAAAACGCTGCAATGAATATAGGAGTGCTTAGGTTCTTTTGAATTCGTGTTTTGGGTTTCTTCAGGTATATCCCCAAAAGTGGGAATGCTGGGTCAAAAGGCAGATGCACTTTTAATTTTTTGAGGTGCGCCCATACGGCCTTTAACAGTGGCTGCAGCAGTCTGCATTCCCACCAAGAGTGCACTAGGATTCCCCTCTTTCCACATCCTCACCAGCGCTTGTTCTTTGTGGATTTATTGATGGTACCCACTCTGACAAGTATGAGATGATATCTCCTTGTGATTTTAATTTGCATTTCTCTGATGGTTAGTGACCTTGAGCAGCTTTTCATATGTCTATTGGCCCTGTTTGTCCTCTTGGAGAAGTATCTATTCAGGTTGTTGGCCCATTTTTTAATTGGGTTTTTTTTTGGTGTTGAGTTTTATAAGTTCTTTAGAAATTTTAGATATTAACCCCTTATCAAATGTGTCAGTGAATATGTGCTCCCGTTCCATGGGTTGTCTTTTTATTTTGTTGATAATTTCCTTTGCTGTGCAAAAACTTTTTTGTTTGATGTAGTCCCTTTTGTTTATTTTTTCTTTTGTTTCACTTGCTTGAGGAGATATATCAGATAAAATATTGCTATGAGTAATGTCCAAGATTTTACTGCCTGTTTTCTTTTAGGATTTTAATGGTTTAGGGTCTAACATTTAAGTCTTTAATACATTCTGAATTTATTCTTGTGTGTGGTGTAAGAAGGTGGTCTACTTTCATTTTTCTGCACATATCTGTCCAATTTCCCCAACATCATTTACCTAATAAACTACCTTTAGCCCACTGTATGTGCTTGCCTCCTTTGTCAAATATTAATTGACTGTAAAGGTGCTGAGAAGGCATTTGATAAAATCCAGCACCCACTTAAGATAAAAACTGTAAGCAAAGTGGGAATAGAGTAAACATACCTAAACATAATAAAGGCCATATATGACAAACCTACTGCCAGCATCATACTCAATGGGCAAAAACTATAAGCATTCCCCTTTAGATCAGGAACAAGACAGGGATGTCTGCTTTCACCTTTGTTATTCAACATAGTACTGGAAGTCCTAGCCATAGCAATTAGACAACAAGAAGAAATAAAAGGCATTCCAATTAGAAAGGAGTAAGTAAAACTGTTTTTATTTGCAGAAGACACAATACTCTACATAAAGAACCCTAAAGATTCCACCAAGAAACTACTAGAACTGATAAATGAATTCAGTAAAGTAGCAGGATGCAAAATGAACATCAGTTGAGTTTTATATGCCAATAATGAACTATCAGAAATGGAAATTAAGAAGGCAATTCCACTCATGATTGCTTAAAAAAGAATAAAATACCTAGGAATAAATCTAACCAAGGATGTAAAGGACCTGCACTGGAAAATTATAAGACACCGAAGAAAGAAACTGAAGAAGACACAAATAAGTGGGGGCACATCCACGTTCATGGACAGGAAGAATTAACATCATTAAAGTGTCCATGTTACCGAAAGCAATCTACAGAATTACACAATTCTTATCAAGATTGCAATGACATATTTCACAGAACTAGAACAAATATTTCAAAAATTTATACGGAACCACAAAATCCCCGCGTAGCAAGAGCGACTCTGAGAAAGAACAAAGCTGGAGGAATGACGCTACCTAGTATCAAAATATGCTCTAAGACCACAGTAACCAAAACAGCCTGACAGTGGCATAAAAACAGACACACAGATCAATGGAACAGAATGGAGACCAGAAATAAACCCATAAAAGTTTTAAGAAAAAAAAAGTTTATGCATCCTTATGCTTTACAAAGAGGAGGGCCCTGGGTGATCATGGGAAATCTTGGTGTGTCAAGTCACATTTAGAATGATGTAGCATTCGCAATTTTTAAGATAAGCACTAAAAAGGCTACTTTGGAGGGAAAAAAATTATCAGGACAAATTTTATCTTTTTTTTTTGGCTTATACAACAGGAATTTATTTCCTCCTTCTGGAGGTTAGAAGTTCAAGTTTAACACGTCAACAGGGTTTATTTCTAAGGACTCCTTTTCTTGGCTAGTAAATCTCCACCTTTTTTCAAGTTTCATTAGACTTTAAAGAAAATAGGATAACATGAAGAAGACAGCATCTGAAGGAAGAGCCTTAAATACGAACAACAGTGATGGAGAGAGTGGAGTGAAGGAACCTCAGGAGACGCTGAGTCCCACCAGGAAGCCCCTTCAACAGATGGACGCCCACCTGTCAGGATTTCAGAAATGGTCCCTAATTCAGTGGGAAGTTAGATGGGGTTAAAAGCTTTCAAAACTTTTCAAGCAATAGGAGCTTGGGCTCAAATAAAATTTTGTGTGAAACTCTCACCACTGGGTCCTCTCCCCCATCAGACCCTGGATTTCAGCCCCACGCAGCTTGGGAAACACTTGCCTCCCAAATATTAACTTGTTTCTGTCTTTTCTATTTTTAGCCTGTGGGCCGTATGCCTATCCACGGTTAAAAATCTGCTCCCTTCTGCATTCCTTCAGAGCTGTGCATTCCTGAAAACTCTCCTTCCTTCCTTAGTTTAAGAAGATCACCATACTGTTGAGCATGCTCGACTTGGCTTCTAAGCACTTGAAATCTAGTTAGTTCACATGAGAAACTGAATTTTTCATTTGATTTAATTGTAATATAAGTTTAAATTTAAAACCCTATTTCAATCCTATTATTGAAAAACTTTCAGCATGCTTGAAACAATTTGGGTAAGCAAATCTTTTTTGACTATAATTTTATGAACTTCTAAACACCATTGTTTTCTGATAAAAATTTAGTGTCCCGATTGAGATTATAGTGACTTAGTATGAAAGACATGTTGTAAAGTACCTTATTAAAAATTTGTATTTGCTGACTGATTATCACGCAGTTAAATAAAATGTGCCACTAAAATTAATTCCAACTTTGTACTTTTTTTTTCAATGTGGCTCCCAGGAAATTTTTAATTACACATGTGGCCAACACAATATTTCTATTGAACATTGCTGTCCTAAATATGGCACACACAGACCAGTACAAAATTCACAACAAAATAATAAATTATGTTCATATCAAAAAATGGCCCGTTTGTCTTTCATTAATCTTCTCGTAGACATGTTGCTACCTCGTCATCTTCTTTTGTTGATGTTGCTGCTGTTGGCTCTTTATTAAAAAAGAAAACAGCATTTAGCATAATGTACAAAAATAATCTTACTCTTTTTATATCTCTGGGAAGCCAGGACTTCAACGGGTTCAATCAGCACAGATCAGCAGATTTGTACCCAGGAACAGGACAAACAGTTGGTGTTTCATGTATTGTAAGAGGCAGAGATCAGGTGAGGAAAAGGCCCAGCTGGGGCATATGAACCGAGTGCTCTTCGTTTTACCCCCTAAACGGGAAAGTGAGGCGCTGCTCCCGACACGTGCGCTGTCACTTTTAAGGGGAGGGCAATCAATTGTTGCTGTTTTTAAATCTGACTGGTGTTGCGGACTTAACTTTTCCTTCTTTTTTTTATGCATCTGTAAGTAATGAACAACTTATTTAAATGCATAGGATTTTAAAAATTAAACGTATGTTTTCCCTCAATATGTTTTTAAAAAGATATATTTGAAATCCGAAGCGTCTAATGCTGTTAGATAGAACCTGCTCTTGTTCACAGTCTACCTGTGGCTACACGAATACAAAAAACTCTTGTTCTAATGACACTTCTCCAGGCAAGGGACGTGCAAACTTCACCACCACTGTGAACACCACAGTCCACCCAACAGTATGTGCTTGTTGAAATCCAAGGAACAAAGCAGTGAAGGTTCTTGCCACACACAGTCCTGGGCCCAGCCCACTCCAGAAGGCAGATGAGATGTGTGTGCAGAGAAGAGGGTGGGGTGAGAAAGGGGGACGCAAGGAGCTCTGGGATGCTGGGTCAGGCACTTCAGCCATCTGATGCCGCATATTGAGATGGAACTCGATTTTGTCCATGAGGCACCAAACAAGTCCCAAAATTAAACCCTCAACGTCACTTGAGTGTATTGCACAGACACAGCCACATAAGCAGAATAGTTATGAGCTAAAGATAGAATTTACTTTACTGTGTTGGAACTTACTATCCCCACATAATTTGCAAGCTGAGTTGTTACGACTATTCCTCTTCTTAATATTAAGACTGTGGATGTTGCCATGACATTTGTGAGACCGCCCATCACCTGAAAGATGCGCTTGTCTTTATTGCAGGGTCATAGTCATCACTATCCAATGACACCGCTCTAAAACGGACTTTCGCTTCATCTGGAGCACTTCCAGTGGATTTTCTAGCACATAAAGCTTACGCTAACATGCCCAAGGCACCAATAAGGGAAAATTGAAAAGTCTTTCAGTTCTGTTTTTCCCTCCTTAGTTCTTCTCATTCACCCATCACAGGGCTGACCGGCTCCCAGCGCACACAACAGACGACACGGAACACCCAGGGATCAGCAGACGGAGAAGAGAGCAAGAATCTGCGAACAAGCTGCAGGTGGGGGGAAACAGAAAACGAGTTTCCCGGAGAGGTAGCAGGGTTATAAATGGAGTCACTTTATCATTCAGTGAGATAGTGTACAGTAGGGTCACGCTCACACATCTACATCTTAGAGTTGCCCATACTCCTTAGACAAGGAGGAAAAGAGCATAGTTCTCCACCCTTTGTCAGCTCAGAAATGCATCTGTTCCCCTTTACAGTCAGTCTCTAACCAGCTTCAGGCTATTGTGAAACCCAGTAGGTGGAGGGGCAATGAGGGCTAGAATGGGGAGAGACAGTGACTGGGATTCCTAGTCTTGGGCTGCAGTGAGGAAGCCAGCATACATATCTGAGCCCGACACACTCCAGAACATCCATATTGTCTAATATCCTTATAATTTCTAGCATTAAATGGCATGCATCCTAACAAATCCTCATTTTTCCAAGTGAGTTAAGATACAATACCATTTTTCAGCGTACATGAGAATCTCAGAGCAGCTGTCAAGAGGATGAGGGGCAGATACATCAACATCAGCCTTATTAAATCCTCCCAGAAGTTCTTCCCATCTGATTTCCTGAAATCCTGAGATGGAGCACTTAAAACACTTTGAGAGTCAGCCGGCATGCTGTCGTCATGCCAAATTTAAGGCACTTACACATTTCAGCATGGACCCATGAGCTCCTGTTTGTAAGATGATAGCAACGTGTCCTCGTCATTAGATTTTCAATTAGTAGTACAAGAAGATCATAAGTGGAAGAACAGCGATTCACAAAATCTATGAAAAATGTTCCTGAAAAATCTTTAAAGCAAGTCACCTGAGAGGTGACCCCAGGTGAGCGAGAAGAGAAAGAAGATGGAAGAAAAGAATTTACTCCATGCAGAGGGGAGGTGGGAGGGGATAATGGTGGGGAAGACAGAAGGGTTTTCAGGAACTACATAAAGGACACATGGACAAAACCAAGGGGGAGCATGGAAGCAGGGGAGGGAGGTGGGGAGGGCTAGGGTGGGAGGGGTGTGGTGGGGGTAAATGCAGATAACTATACTTGAACAACAATAAAATAATAATAATAATAATAATAATAATAATAATAATAGAATGTGCTCCATGAAAGGTAATTGAGACAGAGAATTCAGATATTTACAATTTACTTCCTGATCTTATTTCTTCATACATAGACACATATGCACACACATCCACATCTATGTATTGACAGTAAGCAGTCACCTACGGTCTGCAGGAACAAGAAAGATTATGAACAAGTATGTTTTATGGAATAGGAGTTCAAATATCCACATATGAAGTGGATCAAAGAATTCATGGCCTTAGACCTTTTCTATTTTCAGAATATTTACAAAACTATTTCAGGAAGAAAACATGAACTATTTATTTTTGATAAGCAGAAAGGATATTTACATTATATCCATTGGTTTATTTCCGCTTCAAGTTGCATAATATTTACTTATCTTCTTTTCCCATCTGCTTATAACTCTCATACAATTGTGTTTTTATTACTAGGACTTTGGGTATATGAGAAAACCACTTTACAAACATAACAGAAATTCAGAGAATATTAAGTTGATGAGAAAAAAAATCTACGATAACTTTCAAATAGCATCCCTGTTCATTGTTAAAATTGTATTCTGTTACCTTATCTCTTTAGTGTAAGCCAAGATTATTTTTCAGGGTTGTAACATTGAAGAATACTCAAGGTTCAAGTTTCAGGCTATTTGCTTGATAAGCAAGGGTAGATTATCCTTCTTAAATAAGGCACCAAGGAACTTCTCAAAGGAGCTTGCCCCTCTGCAGCCCTAAGACACACTAAGAATTTTTCAAACTGCCTTCCCTGTGGAATAAAGACTGCTGGGAACTACAATACACTGGAGAAAATAATTCTGAAGGTTAGGTAATAGTGGAGACACTATTTCTACTTGCTTGGCTACATAAAAAAAGTTACAGAAATAATAGATGACCAGGAGCCAAAATAAACCATATTAGAGTTTTCTCTTCCACTCAATTCAAATGTCAGTTTCAGTAATACAACATCTGAGTCAGTTTCTTTTCTTTTTTTTTTTCCAGCTGTGACTCCAGACTGGCTCCAAAGAGGAGTTTTACCATCTTGTCTCTGGGTTTTATAGAGACTTACTTTACCCTTCTGTGTTAGCCTCCTCAGGCACTGTGTCAACCTTAAAAGGGCACAGGAAAGAGCGTGAGTCAGTTTCGTTAGCTCTAAGTGTGGACAGAATTCAAGGAGCCCAGACGTGACCCACATGCAGGGGATGTGAGAGGGGCATTGGTAACAGTGTGCGGGATGCGTCACTACGAGGATGGAGTTGATGGCACCACCGGTAAGGACTCATCTATGTCCCAGCTGTCAGAGCAGAAGAAAAGAGCACCTAAACACTTCAAGTGAGTGGAACAAGGATTCCTAACCCTTTAAAAAATTTTTAATGTAAATGCAAACAAGATGAGAGTTACTGCTTCGCTGTCCACCCGAGATCCTTCTTGCCCTTTCCTACTGTGTCTCTACCTCACCCCACATTCAAGCACTCAGTAAATATTTACGGAAAGCATCAAGGAATGCCTGGCATGAAAAAGAACAACAGTAAAGTAGAATGCAGAAAATGTAATTATTGACAAAGGTGTGGAATAATACAAAATAATTTCTAACTTACATACCTGTGAGATTTTTTTTATTGTGGCACCAGAAGAGTAATTTCCTAACATGAAGAAAAGAAAATGCAGCACCCGCACCCCGTCTTTCCCAATTCCCAAATACCAGTTACAGCTCAACTTGTTCAAGAACTTCAGGATCCTCCTCAAAAAAAAAAAAAAAAAGAAAAGAAAAGAAAGGCACAAAAAAGCAAGGTAGCTTATAATCTTTGTGGCTCAATAAGCTTCAATGTTCATTTCCTGACTCTCTGATAACACATTTCTAAGAGGCGCATCATTTGCAATGCAGGCGGCATTAAAAAAAAATCAGATTATCTCACCAGACTCCAAGAATGGCACAGGCAGCAGTGGGCAGCGCCAGACTTCTTTAATAGAGGAGCCAATCAACTATTTAAAAAATGCCTACAGCTAAAAGCCCTCAGCAGCATGAAACTGATTCTCCGAGATTTCGGTGTAACCTAACCCCTAAAGTGAAAGGGAGTGTAAAAAAATACACCTGAAAATACTAGGTCGAAGAGACAGAAACTAATTGTTGGACAGCGATGCTGATGGTTATCAAACACTTGTCCTTCCCACTTCAAATAGACACGGGTTTTGGAGTTGTTTGATTCCTGGGTTAAGTTTCAGGAAACTTCTGGCTTGATGCCTTATAGTGAGATAACCATTTCTCAGGCACTGAACACATTTGGGACTGGAGATGCAGGTGTGACCTGAACATCCCTGACTTCAGTGGACAGACAATGGTGGGCACAAAAACAAGGTATTTGCCTGGTTTGATGTGGAGGAGGAAGAAGATGGGAGTGCGCGTAGTGTAGGCGGACCAAAGACAACACAAAATATGTACACAGGGGAGTGTGGGAGAGGAGGAGTGAAAGGTAGGGACAAGGTTAGGTGTGAATGACCTCAAATTTGTAAGAACTGCCCAAAGCCATGGGAGCAACTGCCGCATTTCAAAGAGAACAAGAGTAGCGTCCCATCTGTGTACAGGGAGGATGCTACGGTGCATGGCATCCTTCGTGGGCCCTTTCCTAGCCACAAAAATATTAAAAGCTGTATTTTAGGGCTGTGTTGGTATAAAGATGGCTGGGATTCAAGCTGGCTTCATTAGTATATATTCATTATTACAGTAGTTTTGTCTTCTGCTTTTAAAAGAAATTAAAGTTGAAAGATTTTCTTGGGTCTCTAAAGATACTGTGGACCCAAGGTACTGGGCGTACAATGAATAATGAGGAAGTCAACCCTGGGGAGCAGGGAAAGGGAGACGTGCTCAGCCAAGACCGCAGGGTAAGCTTTAACACCAGAAGCAGAACAATAGCAGAGAGGGTGGAAATGGAGAAGATTGTGGGGCTTGTAAATCTCAGGATGAGAACACGGGG
>PVIA01006990.1:0-89321 GCA_004024845.1 Tonatia bakeri
GAGGGGAGGGGAGGGGAGGGGACAATATACTGGTGGTTCATTTGAATCCAAATATACCAATAACTACATTAAGTGTAAATGCAGTAACTATCCCAACTAAAGGAAATATCAGTTTTCTTTTAATCCAGTTATGCCTAGAAGAGACAAATCTTTAAAAACAAAAAAGCTGAAAGTAAAAAAAATGAAAACAATATAGTCTATATATTAATATATAGCATATAATGCTGTATCTTATTTAAAATACTCTTAAATGAATATAAATACTCAAGGTTAATAATTTAAACTCTGCTCTTCAAAAAGAACAAACAAAAAGCATTAAAGAAGCTACTTACATGCCAAGCTTGGGATTGGGGAGTGGAGGGATGCAGTTACAGGAAAAAATGAACTCATGCAACTGAACATAAAACTGCAGGTGGCTGGAAAGGAACCAATTCAAAGGGAAGAAAACATCTAAAAATAAGCTTAGAAAAGTGATTCTGCTTTCCTTCATTTGAATTTTCAAATTATTTCATAGATAAAACTAAAAATATATACAATTTGTTTCTAACCAAGTAGATTATTTTAGAAATAAGATCTGTCATAATTAAATACACTTATTTATGTCATATGACTTCTCAAGTACCACTTGTAATCCAAACCAAAGAATTTTTAAATCATTAATGATCTGAATAACAAAATATAGTAAAAATCAATTACTTCTGATTAGTTGAAATAAAAATTCCTATGACAATAAATTTTATTGATCTCTTACACAGTACTTAAGGGAAGTTGTGCCTTGAGGTACATGGCAGGTTCTTTACAGATTTCCTCTATCTTTATTTAGACATTATTATGAATTTACAACCCCCAAAACTAAAAGCACTTAGAAAAAGACTTAAAATGTAAACAATAGACAAGGTTCTTTCAAAAATGAAGACAATTGGGGATGGTTTTTAAATAGGAATCTATTATTGCCTCAAAATCATCTTTATCACCAAATCATGAGGAAACATTAAACATACCAACACTGATAGACATTCTACAAATTAACTGGCCTATAATTTATAAGAGTACCAAGGTCAGGTAAAGTCAGGGAAAAACAGAATCTGTTGGAGACTGAAGAAAGCTAAGGAGACACGATAACTAAATGCCTCTGCACTGAATCCTTTTCCTATATAACACTTTTGGAACAACTGTCAAACTTAAACAAAATTTGAGAATTAGATGGTATCAATGTTAATTACCTGATTATTTTAATCCTCACCTGAGGACATTTTTTCATTGCTTTGCAGGGGTGTTCAACCCACGGCCTGTGGATCCCATGCAGCCCAGAACAGCTATGAATATGACCCAACACAAAATCATAAATTTACTTAAAACCTTTTTTTTGCTCATCAGTGTTCATTGTTTGTGTATTTAATGTGTGGCCCAAGACAACTTTTCTTCCAGTGTGGCCCAGAGACGCCAGAAGGGTGGACACCCCTGATAGAGAGAGAGAGAGAGGAATACGGGGAGGAAAGGAAGGAACGAGGGAGGAGGAAGAGAGAAGGAGGAAGAGAGAGAGGGAGGAACAGGGAGAGAGAGTGAGAGAGAAATATCAATATGAGGTAAACATTGATCAGTCACTTTCTTGCACGCGCCCTGAATGGGGGTGGAACACACAACCTGGGCATGTGCCCTACCAGAAACTGAACCCACAACCCTTTGGTTATGGGACAATGTTCCAACCATCTGAGCCACACTGGCAAGGGATAATTACCTGATTTTGATAACTGTCATGATTATGCAGTAGAATGTACTGTGTCTAGAAAATACACACCAAAGTATTCAGGGATAATGAGGCATTGTAACAGTAATGCTTCAAACAAAAAGTTCTGTGCCTTGTACTTGCAACTTTTCTGTAAGTTTAAAACTGCCCCCCCAATGTTTTATGTTATCTTTATTACTGAGTCATAAAAATAAGAATAGGACTTATTTTTAGTTTCCTGATTCAGAGGTATTTAGTGATAAATGTTCTAGGGAAGAACACAACTGAATAAAATTTATCTAAAAAGAGGATATACAGACTTTATTCATAAACTTAAATTAAAAAGGGTGGCCCCATTCAAAACAAATAGTGACAAATTTGAGTGGCCCTAAATTCTCTGAATTGCAGTCCTCTAGAGAGCCTCTTGACCTTCTACTCCAACATTCTTCCTTCTTATGTTTTGAATAAATGGATGTGTACATGTTAAGCACTGGGAATACAGCCATGATCACAACAGATACCTGTGGAGGACAGATATTGAATGATATGACAAATAACTATATAAATACAATAATAAATGCTATGAAGCAAAACTACCGGATGCTATAAGAACACTTGATAAAGAACCCTAATAATATGTGTACAGGTGAGAGGCAGGACAAAAGGGGGCATTAGGGAAAAACCATTTGTAAGTACAATTTATGGTTAAGACCTCAAGAATGAATGGGAAAGTTAGCTAGGTGAGACATGCCTTGAAGAATACATGCCAGGCCGTGGCTGGTGTGGCTCACTGGACTGAGTGCCAGCCTGAGAACCTAAGGGTCGCTGGTTCAATTCCCGGTCAGGGAACATGCCTGGTTGCGGGTCAGGTCCCCAGTTAGGAGAGTGCAAGAGGCAACCACACACTGACGTTTCTCTCCCTCTCTTAAAAAAAAAAAAAAAAAAAAAAAGAATGTATGCCAGGGCACTGCCATGGTAGAGAGCATGTATTAAATCCTGGAATTTAAAGGTCCAAAACGGTTAACAGTTAAGGGATGTAACTAAAAATAAAGGTAGACATCAGGTCTTTAAAGAGGCATAAATGCCATTTAAAAGGTTTTAAGATTTTTCCCTTGCAGTCACTGATTTGCAAGCCTTTTGTGTTATTCAACCCTAATTTCAAGTCAACTCTTACAGAGAATCTCAATATAAAATACGAACAAAAGCAACACTGTCCTGCCTAAAGTAGAAGAAGGGTGCTTCAGAACTTCAACTGAGCCTCCCATCTACTTATGCGAGGGCAAAGGCAAAAACAGACAGCCACTGAATAGAGAGAAAGCAATATCAGAAATAATATCTGGAGGGTCAATATTAGACCTCTATTAAGAAACTGATACAATATTTGAATTAAACAGATAAAAAAATTTATTTGTATAAAAGGAACTAAACCCAAAGGAATGGTGAGAGATACGGGGACACAATGGAAGGTACAGGAACTAGTGTTAGCAGCAGGAGCAGTATCTTTAAATCCCAAACAAAATGGGGCAGAAGAGACTGGGAATTTGAAAGAGAAAGTCACATAGAGAAGGCCACCTTGACGGGAGTAGTAACTTGTCTTGGAACATAGCCATCCCAAGGGAAGAAGCCAAGGAAGTAAATATTCTTAGCTTACCTTCCTCACCGCTTTTGATCTGCCTATGTTACACATTGGCTACATTCAATCTGAAGCCAGAAGTCAAAGATGCCCATTGACACAATCCATAGAGGGAAGCCTCCCAGAGGAAAGGCCAGACAGGAGACAGTCCATCAGGAAGGTCAAAGAGAAGTTATCTGTCATATAGAAGTATGCACAGAAGTACTACGAAAGATCAAACCTGACCTTCTGGAACCAAGGAAAAGGTCTTCCTGAGCAGGAAGAGTTAAGCTGAAGCCTAAAGAACGAGCAGAAGTTAACCGGGCAGAGAAGTAGGGTAGACAGACATTCTAAGCAAGGCAACCAGTCACTATAAAGGTACACTTCTAGAACAGTAAGTGAATTAGGATGTTTGAACCACAGAATATGAAGCAAGAAAGGCAATGGAATTAAGCTAAAGAGGCATGGGTGAGGCAAGATTATGCTTGCATCAAAACCATGCTAACAATGTAGCCTTTATCCTGAAGGCAAACTTCACAGGTTGATGCATCACCTGATAGAAGTGGGTGTGGCTTTTTAATAAAAGTAACAGACACAGAGGTTTTCAGGGGTTTTTTTTAATATGTGTTATAAGTCAATTTTCTTATTTCTTGATTGAATAACTCTTGCCTGGTCATTTCATAAGAACTGCATGCCAGAGTGGGAGTATGGAGAATGTGAATATGTACTTGCAATACATAAGTTCTAACCACTTCAGCCTTTATAAAAAATTCTCCACATTCAGACTTTTTCAGGGAACAGGCAGGCAAAGATACTGTTAGTGAGCACATTAAGTGATCTATTTAAGATTCTGAACCAAATTACTGGTAATTCAAAATTTATACTAGGATACATTCATTGTGCTTTGAAATGGAGAACTTCCTCAAAACAACACTGATACCTCAGTCCTATTTACAAAGGATTTCAAAGAGATCAAATTTTTAGAAGTACTATGATGATAATTCAAAGATTTAAGGATTTATTCCTTGCCACACCCCAGGAGATATGGATACAATGATGCACAAAATAGATGAGGTTCCTGTCATCACTCAATTTACCTCTAACAGAAGGTACAGGCACTAAGTAAGTAAACATTACAAATTTGTTATGTACTACAAATATAAGCAACAAGGATGAGGTAAAAAATAAATACGTTATTAGATTTAAAACAAAAACATCATTGCTCTTCTCTGCAAAAGCAACATCCATGGAGTGGAAGAGACAAAGGCAAATCACAGTGGATTGAGGAGGCATACATATGTTTGGAGGAAGAAGACGTCATGAGATGAAAGAAATTCAACAATGTGGGTTGTAAGCCATCAAGGGAGAAAAGATATCTCAAAGGGTATGCTAAAAAAAGGGTTTTTTTAAGATGGGAAAAAAAACATGCCTGGATGTCAACTGGAAGGGACAGAGCAAGAGAGGATGAATATAAGAAAAAGAATGGATGATACTAATAATGCCAACATCTTATTTTCAGGCATTATGCCAAACAGTTTATGAGAAATTCTTTATTTTATCCCTAACATTAGCACTAACATCCCAATTTTGCACCTGAGAAAACTAAACTCCAAGTTAGGTAATGTGAACAAACACATGGTGGCAGAACTAGGATTCAAATCCAGGTCTTTATGAGTCCAAAGCACACCATACAGCACTGCCTTATCATTCAACAGATACTTGTAAAACTTCTTCTTATGAGTCAGTTAGTATGTTTGGAGGATACAGAGATAAATTAAACATGCTCTCCTCAAGAGTGAGGAAGGGGAGACAAACATATATCTCAAGTTATTGATAAAAACAGGGACAAATTAGATGGCAGAGTACAAAGACAGAGTCAGTAATTCTACCTTGAGCTAATCAGTGAAGACTTAAGATGGTCCCTGTGTTAAGCAGAACAAAAACAAGACAAAGTTAATTCCAAGACAAATAGATTATGCAAATGCAAAGAGGCACATATTTACATACTATGCTTGGAACACATCAAGAAGCTGGGACACCCAGATACAGAGACAGAGAAGAAAAGGCCACGTTAGGACCCAAGCAGAGATTGGAGTGATGCAGCCACAAGGCAAGAAACATCTCAAGCCCTGAGAGGCTGGAAGAGGCAAGGAAGGATTGTATTCTATAGCATTTGGAGAGGGTATGGCCCTGCTGACACCTTAATTTTGAACTTCTGGGCTCCAGAACAGTAAGAAAATAAATTTCTGTTGTTTTAAGTCACAAAAAAAAAAAAGGAAGAAAGAAGAAGAAGGAAGAAGGAAGAAGGAGGAGGAGGAGAAAGAAGGGGAGAGAAGAGGGAGGGAAGGAGGAAGGGAGGGAGAGAGTTGGGCATGGCAGGAATGCAATGAGAGTTGGAAGAAACCAGATCAAAGAGCCTTTTATGACAGTTAAGGAACCTGGAGTTTAAATTATACCAAGTGAAAAAACCATTTCCAGGCTTTGAAACATTGACTACTATGAAGACTCAGAAACCAATTAGGAAGTTCAAGTTATAGCCTCATGAATGGCTTACAGATGACCAAAGAACATATGATCCGAAAGAGACCCCCAAACCAGCAATTTATAATCAAGTTAGAAGAGTTCCTGAGTCCTTTCTGAAAAAGGTAGTCCCTACTCTGAGATGAGAACAGTCCCTTGTTATACTGTTAAGATAGAATTAAAATTGGTTTAGCCCAAACTTTGTGATCAACAGAACTAAGATTGGAGGTTTCCTCAACAACACAATAGACTAAGACAAAATGTGGGCTTAGGTGATTCTTTTCTACAAAAAGCATATTGAACAGAGGCAGGATAACCTGTTGTTTACCTTGAAAGCAAAGAACAGAGCCTCCAATTTCAAAAAAATACTCTTTGTTTTATGGCTGAATCATGTCAGTCTGCCATCAGACAAAGGTTTAAAAAGACTGGTAATTTTTCTTCAAAGCATGTGACTCGGATTCAGGAGCTGTATACTTCCAACATCAAGCAGGTATCAGAGACAGAGAAAAAGCGAAAGGAGACCATCTACTCCCCTAACACAATACAAGTTGTCATTCAACATCATCAGTGAAACCAAACTAAAGGGAAATGAAAGACAGAACTTTATTCTTCCAAACTAACCTCTAGGTACATTCCCCAATCCAAACATTACACCGATTACCCAGACCTATGCTTCGACTCCTATATAATTCCAACTACAGACCTAAAACCAGGCAGCCTCCATCTACTAGAAGTAGATAATCGAATAGTTGCTCCCACAGAAATAACAATCCGCATACTAATCTCCTCAGAAGATGTATTACACTCATGAGCCATCCCATCTCTAGGCTTAAAAACAGACGCTATCCCAGGCCGACTCAACCAAACAACTCTCTTATCTACACGGAACTACACTCTAGTCACCCTGAACAAGTCACCCGTATCTTTGTCTAATGCTGTTACCTCAGACTGGAATGCATTTCACTCCATGTTAACAAAATAAATGCACAGGCTTCTTTCAAATCCAAACTTAAATGTCACTGCTTCAATGTCACCCAAACTAACATGCCCACAGGATTTTTTACTGTTTAAAGTGTTTATGAAATACATTTATGGGGTGTATTAATAGTATACATACCAACCCCCCCCCAAATGAAACTTTTTACAAACACTTTTTTGTAAAACACTTTTTTGAATGATTAGTCTATGGCAGGTTTAGGGTTAGGTTCTAGAATTTTTAAAAACTGAATAATAATACAACCTGCTGCCTTCCAAAAGCTCCCCCAAAACAATGAAAACACAATGCTACACAGTTAATGTAGCACTTGCTATTTAAAATACTAGGGGAGCGCAGATAACGTCGATAAACTAAACACTATAGTAAAACTAACTCATTCAATCTTCATTTCGCCCCTCCACCACCAACCTCAAGATTACCTTCTTGCTCTGCAGAAGCTAAAAAGCTAAAAACATTGCCTAATTGTTCTTACAGATAGGTTCCTGGATATAATTTCAGATTTGTTGATGGAATGCACCTTAATAGAACAGGAAAATTGGAAGTGAAGTAAAGATCACTTACTACCCCTTTACATTACTTTCCGTTGGCACAAGTTGAGAAATGAGATTTATTTTTTCAGAGTGGTACTCCAGTATCCATTCTCTTCATTGTTCAGTTGTTGGGAAGCAACAGCAGTGGAGGCAACAGCTGGACCCCAAATTCCAATGCCCAGTCATCTGCTATGTGAATGTCAAGAGGCAGCTGAGGCAGCAACAATGATGACAGAAGCTTTTTAACCCTTGGTCTAAAAACCTTGAATCAGGTTCTTAAATTCAATAATTCTAATGACATCACCATGAGTTAGAGCTTCCCTAGTGGGTCAGTTCATAAGAGTTCTGGGGGTTATTCATGGAAACTAAATTTCTACTTAAAATACATAAATTGGTTTCTGTTTCCTTGCTCTTGATTCATACAGTAACTAAACAAGTAATTCCTTACAGGGAAAGAAACCAAGAACAAGGGAACATGAATAGTACTAGTGTAAGAGACTAGCAAACATTTAAGTGTAGGTTAGACCTTAGCATACATGAGAAAAAGTACTTAAGAATGAAACTAGAACTAATGATTCGACATATCCTTTAACTTTCACAATTGGTCAAATAAAGAAGCAGTTATGTATACAACATGTATATCATCTAACAATTGATCTCTACTGATTGGCTTTTATTTTGTCAAGTTTTCCCATTTCTGCATAGGTGTAGTAATTATAGACACTGTGACATGTAACTGATACCCCACCCCCAGAAACTCTAAATCCTATTATAGTCCTCTAAAAAGTGTTGATTGTAAACTTAGCTGGACCCTAAAAACTTCAAACTGTCTCCTCCAAGTGGGGAACAGCCGAAATCTTTGTCAATTCGTTTAGCTTTAGCTAGATAGCTTGTAGTTTATTCCACATGTGTATAGTTCAGGGTTAGCCAATGATACTGGTTAACTTTTACTACAAAATTGGGAGCTATCTCTCCTCAGGTCTCTTTTTCCTCTCATTTTCTAGATGTTGTGGTCACCATGAACTCCACCCTTTGGTTCAACAAGCAGTATGTACTCTTGTACCTGAGCTTTGGTTGCCTAGCATGGTGTCAACTGGCTATAAAAACAGCAAACACACCAGGACTGTTTCCTTTATCCAAGCCTAGACTAACACCCACTCTCCCTTAGTTTCTGCCTACTGGCTGCTCTTGAGATAGTCTCTGTCTTTTACATTTTGTTCAGGGAATGCTGGTTTGATAGGAAATACCATACCATTACCAAAGGATGCTTAGTTCATTTACTCTAGAACAGAACCTAAATACAAAGCTTTGCCCCTATTCTTATTAGCTTAAAAAAACAATAAGGATTTTTCTGGTCCACTAAGGTTGATGGTAGAAGTCTCTTTCATTCTTTGTTCAATCAGAGGTGAGACGGTGGGTTGGTATGCATGCATGTGTTCGAAAGAAGGTGACTGGGACATGGAACAGCTTGAGTTACTGTAACTGTGAATTTCACAGAGCAGTAAATGAGAGAGGGGAATGGGGGAGAGAGAGGGAGGGGGGAAGAGAGGGGGAGGGAAGAGGGCTGAAGAGAAGGGAAGGGAGACAGGGAGGGGAAGAAGGGGAGAGAGCGAGAGGGGGAGCTAGGGAGTAGGGGGGAGGGGGGAGGAGGACAGGGGCAGAGGGAGGGGAGAAATGTCAGCAAATCAACCTCCAGAAAAATTATCTTTAAAAAACAAAGTTACTTACTTACTATAAGCAGTTGGAGAAGTTGGTGTGAAATCCAGAATTCTTTTTAATTTTTTTTTTTAAATAAATGTTTTGTATAACACTACATAAGGGGTTGGCAAACTTGTTCTGGACAGTGCCAGAGAGTAAATATTTTAGGCTTTGCAGGCCATATGGTCTCTGTCATAACTAAATTAAGTCACTGTAGTGGTGAAAATAGCAACAGCAACTATGTAAACAAAGGAATACCGCTATAGTCCAATAAAACTTTATTTGCAAAAATGGGTGCAGAAGGCATGAATTTATCCCACACAAATCATAGTTTACTGCACTAGATTAGTTATTCAAATACACATAAAATAAATCATCTGATAGCATGACCATACCAGTAACTAACAGCCTTAGAGACAAGATTAATATATTTTTGAACTGAATTTAAAGTAAATATATACATGTTTTAATGTTACAAATCATGTTAACTGATATATTTTTAATAACACTAATCATGTTAGCTAATATATATTTTTAATGATACAAAAAATCACATTAGCTAATATACGCATACTTTAATAATGGGTAGAAAAGAAAATAAGAAAGAACCAAAGCTATACAAGAAATCTTTACTGTACTTTAGTGTATTTTTATCTAACTTCAAGGTTTTCAGATGTTTGAAACATTAAAATTCAAAAATTCCCTCAGCGAACATGAAAGCAGCAGGCAAACATGAAAGCACTGTGCTAGGTGCTCTAAGTCCTGGTATTATGCATCCATAACATTTGAAACAAATATTTATCCATATAGTGAAAGAACTTTATTTCATAGTTACAAGATAGTAACAAGATACGGTTTAGTGCTGAAATAAGGTTTAGTACCTCAACTCCCCAAGTAAATATTTATATGCTCTGTGGTATGTAGTTACATTCAGGAAAAAAATCTGTATTTCATATTAGTATACCTTTACTATAGCTTGCTCCTCTACAACTTATCTTTTTAGTAACTACAATTAAAGCAAGAAGGTTTCATTACTCTAAATTAACAAAAGATGTCCACCCTCCAAAATGGAGGTAAGGGAATTTACCCTATATCATTTGATTCGGGGGCCTGCACACTTACAAGAAAAATTGAGGGAAGTCAGCAACTATTGAGGTCAGATATCAGTCTTAAAAAATAGCAAAGTTGAAGGCAAGAAATATTACTCTATAATAGGATTTTGGCAGGAATTTTAGAGAATTTTTCACCTTTTCCCCATGATTTTAAGATTATAAAAAGAGAGTATAGTGGCAATAAATGGTGATGGAAGGAGACTTGACTTAGGGTGGTGACACAATACAATATACAGATGATGTAGAATTGTGAACCTCAAACCTATGTATTTTTATTAACCAATGTCACTCTAATAAATTCAACAAAAAGAATTATTATACAATTTTATATCCTTTAAAATACAATTTTAATCCACATCATGAAGAAGACAAGAACCAATCTCTACAAACATTTACAAAAATACAAAGATATACAACATTTAGAACTGATTTGTTATAGCATGTATATTAGTTTCCTAATGCTGCTGTTAACAAAACACACACTTTGTGACCTTAAACGGTAAAAGCTACAGTTTTGGAGGCCAGAAGCCCAAACTGAGTCTTACATGACTAAATCAAGATATCAAAAGGGCCACACTCCCTTAGAAGGTTTCAGGGGAGAATTTATTTCCTAGACTCTCTCTTCCAGCTTGTGGTGGCTACTGGTATTCTTTGGCTTGTCACCACATCATTCTAATCTATTTTCCCACTGTCATTTCATTTTCTGCTCTTCAATTAAAATCCTCCCCTGCCCGTCTCTTATAAGAACATTTGTAATTACATTTACAGTGGGCTTGGATAATCCAGGATAAAATCTCCCCATCTCAAGATCTTTAACTTACACCTTCCAAGTCCCTTCTGCCATTTATTATAAAGTAACAGTCACATTTCCAGAGATTAGGAACTGAGCATCTTTAGAGGACATTACATAGCCTAGCACTATACAGTTCATCTTAAAAATATTAGATGCATAAATAAATCCACTAGAATACTGAATAGGATAGTTAATATATTTTTCTCATGGTAAATCAGCCAATCAAGTGAGTGCTACAAAATGCTCCGAGCCACTGGGTACTAACTCAACAAACTGTACTTTCTTGTTTTGAATGACATTCAATAATCAGCATAGTATCTCTCTGCCATTATTTCAGGTTCTAATGAACCACTTCTATCCATAGTAGCTGACAGAAAGTATAAAAGTGATAGTCCTGAAAACGGCCTAACAGTAACAGATTAGTTTGCTAGGGCTGCACAGTATTAAATGCATGAGATTTTTTTGATTGACTAAGTATCTACTTCAAAGACATCCATTACAAATAAGGATATTGTCAGCTGTAATACACAGCTACTAGCAAAACAGCGAGACAAGGAAGCAGGCCACCAACACTGAAAGTTTCTCTTTTAGAAATCCCTGGGTAACCTAGAAAATGGATCACTTGAGTGATCCCACTCTTCCCTTCCTGTGCCTTAATTTCCACTCATAGGCTTTAAATTCACCAAATAAAGAATGAATCCACAAAGCCCTAGACATTCCACCCACAGACTCTAGTAAAGGCAGAGCCTCAGGTCCACGATCCTTCCCTCCCTCTCTAACCCACACCTCACTGTGTGGCTCTCAGGCATGACCTGTACCCTCCAAGACCTGTGAGTAACAAATGTTGATTCTTCAAAGTTCCCTGATGGTTTTGCAGAGGTAACCCTGAATCATAATACAAACCATAGGGTCCAGTCCAGCCATGGCACTGGCCCCAGTGGTAGTGAGGGAAACATATGTAGGGCTCACATCAGGGCCTATCATATGAGCCAGGTGAGTATCTCAGACATTCCTAGCCAAGAACATCACAACAGGCTGCTATAACAAAGTACTACAGGTTAGGTGATTTAAAAAATGGAAATTTTAGGCCCTGGTCAGGTAGCTTAGTTGGTTGCAGTGTTGTCCCAATATGCCAAGACTGTAGATTCAATCCCCGGTCAGGGCACATACAAAGAATCAACCAATGAATACATAAATAAGTGGAACAACAAATCAATGTTTCTCTCTCCCCCACCTGCCCTTCCTCTCTCTAAAAATCAATGAATTTATTAATTAACATTTTTTTTTAACAAAACAGAAATTCTCTCATGATTCTGGAGGCTACAAGTCAAAAGATAACATCTTGGCAGGGTTGGTTTCTTCTGACGGACTCTCTGATGGGCCTGTAGAAGGCCCTCTTTCCTTTGTTTCACAAGGTCTTCTTTCCATGTGTTTCTATGTTCTAGTCTTTTCCTCATATAAGGACATGGATCATATAGGATTAGAGCCCACCTAGTGAACTCAGTCTAACTTAATTACCTCTTTAAAGACCCAATTCCAAATACAGTCACATTCTGAGGTACTGGTGTCTAGCACTTCAACATACAAGGTCTGTCTGGGGAAAGTCCAACCAATGTCAATATAACAACAGTTTGTGTAACAGTGATGTAAGCTAGCAGCCAAGGAGAGTAGACTGGAATGCACATGTGTGAACAATGACAACTTCACTGTACTAGTCAGTGACAGCAGTAGATGCTGCTGAATGAGTATGTGTACTGTATGGTTGTATTCAAAACGACTGAGCAAGTAGAGCAATGAATCTGCATCAAAGTTTGCATTAATGCCCTGGCTGGTATAGCTCAGTGGATTGAGCACGGGCTGCGAACCAAAGGATCACCAGTTCAATCCCAGTCAAGGCACATGCCTGGGTTATGGACCAGGTCCCCAGTGGGGGCCATGTGAGAGTCAATCACACACTGATGTTTCTCTCCCTCTCTTTCTCCTTCCCTTCCTCTCTCTTTAAAAATAAACAAATAAAAATAAAAATAATTTTTGCATTAAGCTTGAACACTCCTCTGCAGAAACTATTCAGATGATTCAGAGGGCCACAGCTATGAGCAACTGGTGATTGGCAGTTTCATCATGACAACACACCCAGTCATGCATCAATTCCATGCAGAGTTTTTTTGCCAAAACATCAAATCACCCAGATGACTCAGCCCCCCTAAAGCCCAGATTTGGTGCTCTGCAACTTCTGGCTTTTCCCAAAACTAAAAGCACCTTTGAAAGAGCAGAGATTTCAGACCATCAGTGAGATTCAGGAAAATACGATGGGGTACCTGGGGGCAACTGGGAGAACTGTGTGAGGTCCCTAGGTTCCTACTTTGAGGAAGACTAAGGTGTCATTATCCTATGTACAATGTTTCTTGTACTTTCTTCAATAAATGTCTCTATTTTCCATAGTGCATGGCTGGATACTCTGGACAGACCTTGTATGAATTGAAAAAACACAACTCAGCCCCTAACAAGTGCCAAAGAAGAGTAGCATGCTTACTCTTAAAATTCATGATCTTTGAGAAAACCTAAAATAAGTATCAATAGGCCATTAGGAATTAGCAGAAGTCACTTGATATTATGGATAAAGACACTAAAAATATCACTGAAGTCAATAGGATGGACCAAGAATTGTATAACAAAGAGTCACAAAAACTATAGGTAGAAACATATTTATAAATTTGGGAGATTTTTATAACTGGAAACATGATGGCCAGTATATAATATTTTCCTCTGTTCATCAAAGTGCCCACTTTATTTTTTTAATTTTTAATTATATTTTATTGCTTATATTATTACTAGTATACAATACTGGCAATACATATTACAGAGACTGAACTGTAACAACTCCATAATGTAATGGTTCTCCATCTGTGGTCTAAAAACCTCTGGGGTCCTCAAGATCCTGGTATTTTTCATGACGGGGTCGGGCAGAATGCCTGCTTGACTATGGTTGGTAGGATAATAATATGGGTAAAATAGTTTATAGTTTTATTTTGAACATTTCACCTAAAATGCCATATGGTGTGTTTGAGTGTGATACTGCTATCTTACAGAATTACACGCTTATGATTTTGTAATAAAAAAGGGACATTATTTGTGCTGGACCCTGTATATTTTTGTATATGCCAGACTTTCTTCATATAGTTCAGCCAAAATAACAAATCACAACAGATTGAATGCAACCACAAATATAAGAATCTATCTTTTGTTAAACAAAATATTTTAAAGATTTGCAGAAATGGAAGGAACAACACCACTCTTGCCCTGACTGGGTGGCTGAGTTGGTAGGAACATCAACCCATTCACCAAAATGTTGCGGGTTCAATTCCTGGTCAGGGCACACACCTAGATTGCGGGTTCAATTCCTAGTCAGGGAGCACACAGGAGGCAACCAACTGATGTTTCTCTCTTTCTCGCACCCCCTTCCTCTCTCTCTAAAATCAATAAAATATCAAGGAGAAGATTTTTTTTAAATGCCATTCTTTTCACAGATTTTTTTATTTTGGATAACAATTATTTTTCATTAAACTTATTTGTATTAACATGTCATAAGTTTATTTTACTGTCAAATGAGTGAGCATAAATATTTTAACTTATCAGTTTTAATTTCTGCTATGATAAGTACTGGAAGATCTCCCCAAGTAAATCAAAGGCCTTTTAGATCCTCACTGATTTAATATGTTAAAAGAGCATGACAACAAATAGTTTAAGAACACAGAGTACTGATTCAATTAGCACTTCCAAGGAACTTACTCTACCTCCCTAGTCCCTGTAAAAACTAGTTCTGCCTTGTTAGTTAAACCTAGGTTTACTCATGAAAATAAAGTCTTCATAATGATAAAGGAGTCAATTATTTATCAATAGAACATTGCAAACCTAAGTATTTAGGTGCCTAATAACACAGTTGTAAAATATATAAAATAAAAAATGATAAAAATTCAAAAAACAGGCTAACTCAAAATTATAGTTGGGGATTACAACATACCTTCCTTAATAATTAATAAGTAAGTAGATAGAAAGGATATAGAACTGAACAGTATTATCAACCAACGTGACCTAGAGATTTACAAAATATTCCACATAACTGCAAAAAACTATATATTCTTCTCAAGTGCACACAAAAGACAGACTATATTACCAAGGCAGACTATATTCTGGGTTATAGAACAATTCTTAATAAATCTGATGAAACCGAAATCATATAAAGAAAATTTTGTCTACTTTGCATTTAATTAGAAATCAACAGCAAAAAGGATCCTTCAAATCTTGTAATACGTGTAAACTAAATAACTCATTTTCAAGTAACTGAAGTTTCAAAGAAGAATCAAATGGTAGAATTAGAAATTTCTTTGCGCTGAATAAAAAAGAAAGCATAACATATCAAAATTTACAAGTTATGGATAACACACTTGAGGGAAATTTACAAAGCTAAAACCCTTATATTGGAAAAAACTAAATGCCCTGGCTGGTACGGCTCAGTTGGTTGGAGCATTATCCCATAACCAAAAGGTTGCAGGTTCAATTCCCAGCCATGGCACATACCTAGGGTATGGTTTTGATTCCCCAGCCCAGGCACATATGTCCCCCGGGGCCAGGCATATGGGATCCTCGGTCCAGGTGCATATGGGAGACAATCAATCGATGTGTCTCTCTTGCATCGATGTTTCTCTCTCTCCCTTCCTCTATTGAAAAAAAAAAAAAAAAAGCAATGAAAACATGACCTTGGATGAGGATAAAAAAAAAGAGAGAGAGAAAAAGAAAAGACAAAGCCTCTCAATGCCTTCAGTTTTTACTATTAGAAAGTATAAAAGTAAATTAATCCTGAAATAAGGAAACGAAAGGAAATCATGAAGACCACAATGAAAATCAACACAATAGAAAACAGAAAACAACACAGAAGACTCATAAAACCAGAAGCTGAGATTTTTTTTTAGATAAATTAACCATACTGGTCAATTAAAAAGAGAAAAGACAACAATTGCCAAGATCAAAAATTAGTCATGTGATATCACTATAGTTCTATAGTTATTAAAATAACAAAATGTTATTAACAGCTTTATGCAAGTAAATAACTTCAATGAAATGGCCAAATAATCTTGGAAAAACACACAGTTCACTCAACATGAAACAGATAAACGGAATAGCTCTATATCTACAAAAGTAATTAAATATATAGTTAAAAACTTCCCTACCAAGAAAATTCTAGCTCCAGATGGCTTCACTGGTGAATTCTGTCAAACATTTAAAGAACGAATACCAACTCCACACCCGCTTTTCCACAAAATTGAAGATGAGGAAATACTGTCCAATATATTCTATAAGACCAGATTTACCAAAACAAGGCATTATAAGAAAACTATAGACCAGTAACTCTCCAGAGCACAGAAGCAAAAGTTATTAACAAAATTTTAGCGAAATAAGACTAACAATCTATGAAATGCATAATACATCACAATCAAGCAGAGTTTGCCCCAGGAAAGCAAAGCCAGTTTAACATTGAAAAAATTGTAATTCACCATATTAACAGACAAAAAAATGTATACACGATCATTTCAACAGACACAAAACCCATTACTCATATCTGATAAAAACTCTCAGCAAACTAGCACTAGAAAGCAACTTCCGCCTAAAGCATACTTCTGAAAAACCTATAGACTTATAATCATAGTAAAAGACTGAATGCTTTCCACTAAAATAAGAACAATACAAAGATGTCCACTTTCACTACTCACATTCAACATTGTCTTGAAGCTTCAAACTAGCTCACTAAGGCAAAAGTAAAAAGAAAATGCAAGAAAAATAGAAAGGGAAAGAAGCGAAACTTTTTTTATAAACATGATCTTCTATGTAGAATATAAAATCCAATGAGTCTACACAATAACTACTATAACTATTAATGACTCTAAAAAGGACCCAAAGCATAACAATATCAATTGTATTTCTGTGCATATAAACAAGAAATAATCAAGTTGAGATTATAAAAATAATATCAAAAATGCACACACTTACAATAGCCAAGTGCTGGAAACAACCTAAGTGCCCATCAGTAAATGAATGGATCAGAAAACTATGATACATTTACACAATGGCATACTATGCAGCAGAAAGAAAGAAGGAACTTCTACCCTTCTTGACAGCATGGATAGAACTGGAGAGTATTATGCTAAGTGAAATAAGCCAGGCAGTGAAAGACAAATAACATATGATCTCACCTATACGTGGAACCTAATCAATAAAACAAAAAATGAGCAAAAAAGAACCAGAGACATGGAAATAAAGAACAAACTGACAGTGACCAGAAGGGAGGGAAGAGGAGAATAATGGGGGAAATAAAGGGAAGGGTCAGGTCAAGAAACATGCACAAAGGACCCATGGACAAGGACAATGGGTTGAGAATCTCTTTGGGAGTGGGGGTTGGACGGGAGAGGGGACAGCAACAGGAGGAAAAAATTGGGACAACTGTAACTGAACAACAATAAAATAAATAAATAAATGTATGTGTATGAGCTATGTCTTGTTCTGATGGGATGCTCATATGTATTTTTCAATGGGAAAATCGAATTGTAAATTAAAGTACATGATTCTGTTTTTATATGAAATAAGTCCTACATGTGTTTGTTTCTGGGAACATGAATAAAGGTACAGGAAGGTGTTTAAAAAATGCACATACTTTGGAATAAATCCGACAAAGATTTGCAAGGCTGTAATACTGAAATCCGAAGAGAAACCACATAAAAAGATGTTCAACATTATTTATCAGTAGAAAAGGGAGATTAAAACCACAAGACCCTACTACAAACCTATTAGAATGACTAAAATTAAAACTGACCACATCAAGTGCTGGTGAGAATGTGAAGCAACTAGAATTCTCATTATTGCAGATGGGAAAGTAAAATCATATAATCATTTTGGAAAACATTTGTCTGTAAATTTGGTTATAATGTTAAATAGACATCTACAGCCATTCCCTTCAGTGGTACTTAATTTACACAAGAGAAATAAAAACAAATGATCATATAAAGACCTTTACACAAATGTTCACAGCTTCATTTATAACAGACTAAACCTGAAAACAATCCAGATGTCCATCAACACGTGGATAAACAAAAATGTGGAACAACAGAACAGTTTTCAGCAATAAAAAGGAGTGAGCCATTTTTACGTACAACATGGATAGATCTCAAAATAATTATGCTGATTGAAAATAGCCAAAACAAAAAATAGTAACAATGTGACTAAGTTAGTGAATTACACTGGCTAGTCACTGTTAGAAAAATCTTTGCATTCCTCAAATAAACCTTGCCCAATCATTTAAAAAAAAAAAAAAAAAAGAGGAAAAAGAAAAAAAACTAGCCGATCAAAAAACAGTATATACAATTCATATAGATTTTAGAAAATGTAAACTATTCCATAGTGACAGAAAGCCTAAGAACAGGGAATGAAAAAGAGGGATAACAGAGGAGTACAACAAAAAAATTTTTTAAGGTTTTATTTAGCCCTGGCTGGTGTGGTTCAGTGGACTGAGTGCCAACCTGCGAACCTAAGGTTTGTCAATTCAATTCCCAGTCAGGGCACATGCCTGGGTTGTAGGCTGGGTCCCAGGTTGGGGATGTGTGAGAGGCAACCACACACCAATGTTCCTCTCCCTCTCTCCTTCCTTTCCCCTCTCTCTAAAAATAAATAAATAAATTTTTTATGTTTTATGTTTTTATATTTTAAAGACTTTATTTATTTTTAAAGAGAGGGGAAGGAAGGGAAAAAGGGGGGGGGGGAATACCTATGTGAGAGAGAAACATCAATCAGTTGATCTATCAGTTGCCTCTCCATCCCTAACCAAGGACCTGGCCCACAATCCAGGCATATACCCTAACTGGGAATTAAACTGGTGACCCTTTGGTTCGCAGGTTCCAGGGCAGGAGTACGAGGAAATTTTGGGAGAGTGTTTATCATCTGGAACGTATTGATGGTTTCACAGATAATGTATGTATCAAATTTTATAAAACTATAGGCTTTAATTGTGTGCAATTATTTTACTTCAAGAAAGTCTCAAAAGGAACAGAGTAAGTGATGATGGCTGCACAACAATGTGACTTTAATTAATGCCACTGACCTATACACTTAAAAATGGGTAAAATGTAGGTTTATACTCGGTTCCAGCCAAGACGGAGGCATAGGTATTCGCACTGTGCCTCCTCGTGCAACCAAAACTAAGAACAACAAAAACTGAGAAACAAGAAACAACCAGAACAAAGAGAAATGAACCGAATGGAAGTCTGACTACCGTACATCCAGACCGGTAAGGAAGGGCGGAATCGGAGGCCTACAGAGAGTGGTAGAGGGGTCCCGGCAGGAAAAACCGGTGGCTGGCAGACAGCAGTTGACAGACCCCAGAAGCACAGGGGCAGCTGACGGACCGGTGGCAGACCTTGGGCACAGGAGGCAATGAGCAGACCCAGTGCGCCGCAGCCACACATTCACTCGCAGACAAACTAAGCTAAAACCAGCAGCAAGACACACTGTGCAACCCAGGGACCCAGCGCCGCCGGGAAACAAAGCCAAAGAGCACCGACTGAAAACACCTGTGGGAGCTGAGGCCGGGACATTCTCTCAGCCTCACAGGAGGCTCCTCGGGGAAGCCCACAGAGTCTGAGAAAGTACACAAGCCCACCTGCCCGGAAGCCAGCCTCAGAAGGGCCCAATTTTCTTGTGGGAAGCGGCAAAGGGGACTGAAGTCCTAGAGAAAGCGGAGCATGTGTCATTGTTCCCTCTCAGATCCCGTCCCCACATGCAACGTCACAGCCCAGCGACTGGGGTGCACTGCCCTGGTGAACACCTAAGCCTCCACCCCCCATACATAACACCTGCAAGCGAAGGAAAATAAAAACTAAAAAAGATGGCTCAAACAGAATTGAAATCCCCAGAGCCAATTTCTTTAAGTGACCAAGAGATAGCCAACCTACCACATGCACAGTTCAAAGTACTGGTGATCAGGATGCTCACAGATTGGTTGACTTTGGTCATAAATTAGATGAACAAATGCAGGCTACGATAAGAGAAATGAAGGAAAACACACAGGGAACCAATAGTGATGGGAAGAAAACTGGGACTCAAATCAATAGAGTGGACCAGAAGGAAGAAAGAAACAACCAAACAGAAAAGAATGAAAAAACAAGAATTCAAAAAAATGAGGAGAGGCTTAGGGACCTCCAGGACATCTTTAAACATTCCAACATCTGAATTATAAGGGTACCAGAAGAGGAAGAGGAAAAACAACAAGTGGAAAAGTTATTTGAACAAATAATAAAGGAGAATTTCCCCATTCTGGCAAGGGAAATAGACTTTCAGGAAGTCCAGGAAACTCAGAGAGTCCCAAAGAGGTTGGACCCAAGGAGGAACACACCAAGGCACATCGTAATTACATTACCCAAGGTAAAAATGAAGGAGAGAATTCTAGAAGCAGCAAGAGATAAGGGGACAGTTACCTACAAAGGAGTTCCCATCAGAATGGCAGCTGATTTCTCAAAAGAGACCTTGCAGGCAAGAAGGGGCTGGAAAGTATTCCAAGTCCTGAAAGGCAAGGACCTACATCCAAGATTGTTCTATTCAGCAAAGCTTTCATTTAGAATGGAAGGGCAGATAAAGTGCTTCTCAGACAAGGCCAAGTTAAAGGAGTTCATCATCACCAAGCCCTTATTATATGAAATGTTAAAGGGACTTACCTAAGAAAATGAAGATTAAAAATATGAACAGTGAAAAAAGACTTCAAATTCACAGTTAGTAACAACCATATCTAAAACAAAAGCAAACAACTAGAACAAGAACAGAACCACAGAAATGGAGATCACATGGAGGGTTAGCAACAGGGAAGTGGGAGGAGGAGAGAGGGGAAAAGATATAGAGAATAAGTAGCATAGACAATAGGTAGAAAATAGACAGGGGGAAGGCAAGAATAGTATGGGAAATGTAGAAGCTAAAGAACTTATGACACATGGACATGAACTAAAGAAGGGGATGTGGGTGGGAGGGGGTGGGCAGGGTAGAGGGGAGTGAAGGAGGAAAATGGGACAATTGTAACAGCATAATCAATAAAAAAGTAAAAAACAAAAAAAAATGTAGGCTTATACTGAACTCAAAAGTAAAGCTGAAAGTGGTAATAACTATAGTCAATCAGTAAGAAGATGAATAAGGAATCCATATATCCGGGCTACCTACTCCTTTGACAAATGCTGCCAATTGCTTAAATGTGAATTTAAAGCTGTTTATAAGTTGTTACCTGGGAGATGTGATTGATGGAAGACTCCATTCTCCGAAGCTGAGAGGCCTGGATGTCCAGCAATTGGAGTACATTGTTGGCCAATGCATTTATTTGATAAGCAACACTAGCTAGGGACTGGGTTGTGTAGGCTTTGGTCTCTTCTAAAGCTTTTCTCTTGTCTGTGGCCTGAAATAAAGAAAAACAACCAATACTTAATTAAGTTAACATTAATTAAACTCATATTCTATAGAAAAACCCAACCCAAGCAAAAAACTTACCAGACCAATCTGATAGTCTCAGGACACCTGTGAAGCCATGGCAGAAATCCCTATCAGCCAGATGTGTACTACTTCCTCCTGAGCAGCCCATCCACTGGGGTGCACTAAAGAAGCCACCATGCAACTGACATCCGAGGCACACTGTAACACTTGGTGTTCCAGTCCCAACTTTAAGTTGCTTAAAGTCCCATAATCATCAATTTCTTGCATTACATCTTTAGGACCTGATGTTAGCCCAAGTTCCCAACCCAGTGTTGAGATTTTAGCTAAACGAGTTCATAATACTGCTGCCTTGGCATCCATTTGGTGTGTCTAATAGGCCTGAAGGGCTCTTGACCTGACACTAGCTCCTCCAGCAAGCACGTACACTCGATAACAGCCCTCAGGAGTTAAAAAATGAATGCTTTCCACTAAAATGGGAACTAGACAAAAACGTCCACTTTCACTACTCATTCAACACTGTCCTGAAGCTTCAAACTAGTGCAATACATAAACACGTTCTTGATATGACTCCCCCCTCAAGGCCCTTTGTGATAAATAGTCTCTTCTGCCTCCCAGCTCTTTCCCCTTTTGTTCCCCTTAGATAAGACCCCATCACCATTGGAGGCTATCAAAAACCTGCTCTCTTTGGTTTGAATTGTCCAATTCAGCCTTAGCCCAGGAACTCCAAAGCACTCTACCCACAGACACTAACTGAAGGCATTTGCCCCAAGTCCTGCTGCTGACACTCTGTACACATTCTGCACTAATCTCCCCTGTGTATATCCTCAAGGCATACTGTATACCTCCCCCAGAACCTATAAGTAATAAAACTCTATTTCATTTCCCTTTCAGTCTTTTGTTAAACTTTGACTCACCATCTGATTACATCCCAAGGTTCTAGTTATCTAATGTTAACAAAAAATCCTAACACCCACTAACAATGATATAGACCAAATTCATTCTACTTATATTCCTGTTTACATTAATCACCATCAGAAATTCTACCTTTCTGTTATCCATTATGATCAAGAGTCTCATCTACACAAAAACTGTTAATCTTAAAACCCAATCCTCTACTCACCCATTCTTCCCAAACTCCTATACGTAACTCAGAGTAAGGTGGTGAGCAAAGTTCAAAGTTCAAAAACAAGTGATAAACTATGGGGGCTGGAGGGGCAGCAACTTATATCACAAAGGGTAAATATCATTAATAATCCAAAAATGAAGGAAGGCCAAGAATCAATGGGGAGAAAAATGGAAAAGAGATCTAACAGTTCACAAGCAGTGCCTGTATTCAAGTAACCATTATTTTACTTAATAATGGACCCAAAGCACAATAGTGATGCTGAAATTCAGATATGCCAAAGAGAAGCCATAAAATGCTTCCTTTAAGTGAAAAGGTAGAAAGTTCTTGACCTAGTAAGAAAAAAATTTGTATGCTGAGGCTGCTAAGATCTACAGCATGAGTGATTTTTCTATCTGTGAAATTGTGAAGAAGGAAAAGAAAACTCATGTTAGTTTTGCTATAACACCTCAAACTGCAAAATTTATGGCCACAGTATATGGTAAGTACTTAAGATGGAAAACGCATTAAATTTGTGAGTGGAAGACATGAACAGAGATCATATTGACATAACTTTCATTATACTATATTGTTAAATTGTTCTATTTTATTATTGTTAATATTACTATAACTAGTTTATACATTAAACTTTATCACAGGTATAAACGTAGTATAGAAAAAAGAAACTGGGTATAGTATATATACAGTTCAGTACTATACCCAGTTTCGGGTATCCACTGGGGGTTTGAAGCATATCTATCTCCTGTGGATAAGGGGGACTACTATGCTAAATAATGTTGAGAAATATCATTATTACCACTACATCATGATCTGCAGAATATTACAAAGGCAAAAAAACAAGATGAAAAAAGATGTTTACAGAATGCTAACTATTTAACTGGAAAGGGGGAAAGACAGTAAAAACATATGTTTATATTCTTCAAGAAAGAATAAACCACTACTTTTATTTTTAATTATATAAGGGTGAGGGCTTAAGTTGGAAGAAACATGGATAAAATTCTTTAAGCATTACCCTGTTTAGCAGATTTGTTTTAGGAACTATGTAAATAATTTACACAGTTATGAAACAAAATAAAAACTTAAAAAGTAATTCCCCAAAATTAAATATAAAACTAATCAATGAGCCTAACTATGCATCCAATTAGTGGCTTAACCAGAGAGGAAACATTCCAAAAGTGACTTCAAAGCACAGGAATTTGATTGTATACTCATAATGGGATTTAATCCTGAGGACAAAACTAATTGAAAGAGGGGAAAAAAAACTGAAACTGTTTTCAATCACTTTACTCCTGATGGTAGTTTTGGAATTTTTATCCTGAGACTGTTGTTTGTGTAGTGTGAGATAAAGGAAGTCATTCATTTTGTTTTGTCATTGAGAACTGAGATTTTTGGCATGGTTCAAAAGAAATTCTGATGTAAGACAAAGTTAAGAAAAAAACTGTAGCTCTGGATTTAAACTGAAAGCATCAGTTTGAACCCAATTTGTATTTTTTCATATTATAATCAATACACTAGTTCTGTCCAACAAAAAGGCCTAAATGTATAAAACATGGTGACTATAGTTGATAACATTGTATTATATAAATGAAATTTGCTAAGAGAGTAAAACTTAAGTAACGATAAATATGTGAGGTGACGAATGCGTTAACTAAATGGGAGAAATCCTTTTACAATGTACGTATGCTTACATCAAATTATCACGAAGTAAACTTTAAATATCTTACAGTTTTGTCAATTATACCTTAGTAAGCTGGAGGGGGAAAGAGAAAATAAAAGATCTAAAAACAATGACTACCTAGCAGCTATGCAGGCCCCTTATTATTCAAATTGTGATCTCTCATATTATTCTCCAAAGCAATGAATCAGGGCTCCTAGATGGCTACAGGTCTAGGACAAAAGATGTTCAAGATACACTTGGAACATGTATATCACAAAGAATGTGGAAGGAACAAGGACTACTCTAGGATCAGGTCAAAAGGATTCAGTAATCAACTGCAATAAGCTGCTATATAGGCCAATGATGGGACAATGCAAACATCAATGAGGATAATTAGAATTATAGTCTGTAACAATATTAAAAAATAAAAACTAAAAGTCATTGGCCAGTTTTGGAGGCAGCTAAGGATCACCTCATCTGGGGAAGGGAGAGGGCAGCTTTATTAAAGTATTAAATATATAAAATACAACATACTTAAGTATGCCTTCCTTTCAAGCTTGGTGTTTGGGTGATGGGTTTCCACATGAGTTCAAAATGTGTATCATGAAGTGTTTGGGGCCCATTTACCCCAGCCATTGCATGTTTGTCCATGACTGCAAGGTGTTCCGGTTCTGTAAATCCACATGTCGTAAAAACTTAACAAAAAAACACAATCCTCGCAAGGTCAGGTGAACTAAAGCATTCCGTAAAGCAGCTAACAATGGATGATTCATCTGAATTTGAAAAACACAGAAATGAACCTGTCAAATGCCAGTGAGATCTAAGGAATGAAACAAGTGATGAGCTGACGCAATGAAGAGTCAAAGAGATCAAACAGAGACATCAAACTAAATTTATAATGAACAGGTTGGAGAAAAATAAAGAACTACAGAAAGCTCAGGACATCAAAGGTCAAGCAAAACATTTATCTCATCCAGGCCACTTTTGCATACAAAGGAAAGCAGCTGGAAGGCCAAAATAGTACAGAAATTACAAGAGGATATGGACATGTAAGTTGTTTCTCACAATCTTACTGTCTACCCATTTCTATGAGTGCATTGGAAAATCTGCTTTAGAGATTTGGAATGTCTAAGTTATTGACTTATTTTTTACATAAGGTGACTCAAATGAAAAGGTAATTAAAAATATCTCTCTTCTATATTGCTATCTGCAAAACATTAGATATTACAGAGGCTAGATGGTACCTTACCACCTAGTGCATTAATGAAGTTAAACCTTCACTAATAGATGTACTTAAGTAGATCATGAAAATTCTGTAAATACAGAAGTGAATTGCGGACATAAAATGATTATGCCACATGGATGATGACACTAGGCAGCATTTCTGTGATAACTAAAGACAAAAATTTATGGCTAGTGATATAAGAAATTTTCCTTGCAGTAAAAATATCCCTTTATTAACGTCATAGAAAGAGGGATACAACAAGGAACTAACAACCTGTATGATAATTAGCCTCAAGTGCTAATATCTTTTGTTTTGATTTCAGTATTTCATGTTTTAGTTTATTTATATCTTAGAGGAACATAATGGCCTCATATATATTGAAGCCTAGTTTTAATGGACTATTTTGACCTGGTTTAACTATTTGGATAGGCAATGGACATTGGGGGTGAGAGCTGAATGGTCTGTTTCTGAAATGGCACTCTGCTATAGAATTCCCACTTTTGAGAAAATTCTAACGTGAGATTCCTAGTAGAACAAGCTCAACAATGATTTAGGGCAAAGGAATACAAAGCCTTTTAAAATCTACAATGTGCTTTTCTTTTAAAAAGCTGTTTTGGAAAATTTAAATTATGGGTAGGATATTTACACATTATTTGCACATAAAATCACATCTACAGTAAGCACATACATTATTTATTACTTAAAGGTATTCAACAAAGGTATGAAGTATCAATTACTTGGGAGAAAGTAACTTTGCCCACATGTACTACTCAAGTAGGAGATATATTTAAAGAAAAATATATACTTAATACTTAAAAAGAAAATTTAAGTATGCAACTCAATGTGTTTTAACAAATGTATACAGTAGTATAACCACAAGCAGAAGCATGATAAAGAACTTTTATACCTCATGTCCTTTACAATCAACTCCTTCCCCACTCTCTTGACCCTGGAAAACCACTGATTTCCTTTCTGCACTACAGTTATGCCTTTTCTAGAGTTTCCTATGAATGGGATCAAAAGTATATAGTCTTCTGTGTCTGGCTTCCTTCACTTAGCATATTGCTCTTGAAATTCATCCTTATTGCTAAGTGGTATTCCATTGTATGGGTTTACCACAATTTGCTTATCCACTTATTAGCTGATAAACATTTGGGTTGCTTCTAATTTGGGGCTACCATAAATAACATTGCTATGAACATTTTTAGTCTAAGTCTGTGTAGGAATATGTTTTCAATTCTCTTGGGCAATACCTAGGTAAATATCTTGGAGTAGAACTGCTACATCCATGGTAAGTTAAGTAATATATATGTTTTAACATTGTAAGAAACTGCCAAACTATTTTCCAAAGTAGTGGTACCATGTGGCATTCCCACCAGCAACGTAGGCAAGTTCTACTTTCTCCACATCCTTGACAACACATGGTATGGTCAGTCGTTCTAACTTTAACCATTTTAGTAAATATACAGTGATATCTCATTGTGGTTTTCATTTCCATTTCCCCATCAAATCGTGATGTTGAGCCTCTTTTAAAGGACTTATGTACCATATAATTCTTCTTTGATAAAATGTTCAAATCTTCCACGCATTTTTTAACTAAGTTGTTTGCCTTCTTACTGAATTGCTTACACAAGTCTCTTGTCAGACAGACTTTGCAAATATTTCTCACAGTCTGCAGCTTGTCATTTCATGATTTTCAAGGTCTATGAAAATAAAATGTTTTTCTATAGATGAAGCCTAATTTATCAACTTTTACTTTATATTTAATGATTTTTATGTCTTATTTTTTAAATATTTGCCAAATTTAATCAAGGCCACTAAAATTTTTCTCTCATGTTTTCTTCTAGAAGTTTTATAATTTTTACTCTTGCATTTACATTGATGGTATATTTCATATTAATTTATTGCACATAGTGTGAGATAGGATAATGGTCAAATTCTTTCATTACGTATAGATATCCAATTATTCTAACATCATTTGTCGAAAAAATTATCTTTTCTTCAATGAATTATCTTGGCACTTTACTCAACAATCAATTGATTGCATGAGTGTAGGGCTACTTCTAGACACCTCTGGGTTCTACTGATATAGCCCCTTTTTTTTCTATTTTTTTAAGTTTTATTTATTTTTAGAGAGAGGTGAAGGGAGGGAGAGAAAGGGGGAAAGTGAAGGAGAAAAGCATTGATCAGTTCACCTCTAGCACAACTACAACTAGGGGACCTGGCCTACACCCAGGCATGTGCCCTGACCAAAATCTAGCCAGTGACAGTTCAGTCCATAGGATGGCACCCAACTGACTGAGCCACACTTGTCAAAGCTATTGATATATCTCTTGAGCCTCATCTAGTACTATATTGTATTGACTACTATAGCTTTTGTAAGATTTTAAGTCAGGTACTGCAAGTTCCCCAAATGTTTTTTTCAAGATGTTTTGGATATTCAAATTCTTTTGAACTTTCATATAAATTTTAGAATCAGCTTGTTAATTTCCACAAAAGAGCCTGATGAAATTTTGACTGAGATTGTACTGAATTTATATATCATCAAACTTGGAGAAAACTTGCATCTTAACAATGTTAACTCTTCCAATCCATGAACACAATAACTATCTCCTATTACTCACATCTCTTTTAAATTTCCTTAGCAAAGCTTTTTAATTTTCACATGCTGGTTGCAGATACTTCATTAAATTTATACCTGTATATTTTATACTTTTTAATTGTATCATGAAGGGGACTGTTTCTATCATTTCAACTGCCAATTATTCATTGCAAGCATATAGAAATACAATTGACTTTTGAACACTGACCTCTCAATTCTACAACAGTGCTAAATTCACTAACTGTCATTGCTTTTCTGTAAGATTCCTTTGGATAGTCTACAAAGACAATCAGTAGCTAAATCAAATACATCAGTCTTCCCTAAAAAGTTATGCTATTTGTAAATAAAGACAATTTTACTTCTTTCTTTCTAATCTGTAATGCTTGTTTCTTTATCTTGCTCTACTGCACAGGCTAGAAACTTCAGTCCAATGTTAAACAGAAGTAGTTGTTCCTTACATCAGAGGGAATACATTCAATCTTTTATCATTAAAACATCAAATGTAGGGGTTTTTGTAGATGCTCTTTATGAGGCTACGGAACAACCACGTATTCTTAGATTGTTTACCAAACTTGACCATTCAATCTTGAGTAACACTGGGTAATTTTCAGTTATCCGTTGTATTCTAGAGTTTCACATGTTTTCTTGTTTTCAGTGTACTTGCTGCAAACTTCACACTTCTTTTGTTTTGTCTTACACAAGAGGAGGAGAGACTGTTAGCTTTGCATTAAAATGTATCCCCCCTTCCTCCAGAACATAAAATTACACTTTATTTTCCTGCTTCCCTAACTGCTTGGTCATATAACTAAGTATTGTTAATGGGATGATAGCAGAAATGGATGTCACTTCCAGGCCTAGTGGAATCTCTGAAGCATCAGATAGAAATGGTGAGTCAAGGCCTGAATAACTCAGTGGGGACTACCAATCAAGTCATACCAATAAAGATTTTAATCATGAGTCCTAGGTTGGTGGTTCAGTTGGTTTAGGCATCACACTGAATACCAAGAGGTTGTGGGTCCCATTCCCTGTCAGGCACATACCTAGATTGCAGGTATGTGCCAAATATTTCACATCAGTGAGTCTCTTCTCTCCCCTACCCACCCTCCTCTCTCTCTGAAATCAATAAATAGATCTTCAGGTAAGGATTATTTTTTAAGAAAGGCCCCACAATTATTTCCACGATTGTCTTCCAAGCTACAGACACCAATGCTGCACCTTTTGATGCTGGTCCTTTTTTAAAAAATATTATTTTTAGGTTATATTTTTTTTATTTTTAGAGAGAGGGGAAGTGAGGGAGAAGAAAGGGAAAGAAACACTATGTGTGAGAGAAACTTCAATCAGATGCTTCTTGCACACCCTCATCCAGGGTACCCGGACCACAAACCAAGCATGTGCCCTGATTAGGAATTGAACCAGCAACCTTTTGGCTTGTAAGCCAGCACACAATCCACTAAGCCACACCAGCCAGGGCTGATGCTGATGCTTTCTTATCTTATTTGTGCCAAAAAAAAGATTGATGGTACCAGCATATGATGTAGAACTAACTGTAAACAAGGACTAAGTTTTTCCTGCCTCATTCCACTGGAATTCCTCATGAGGCCACAAGTGTAGGATGAGAGTGAAGAAGCAAAAAAAAGTATGAATCACAAAACGGGTATATAAAATATTCAATAACTCCCAGTCAAGATGGAGGCATAGATAGATATGCTTTACTTCCTCATGCAACCACAAAGAGTAACAACTAAGTCTCAAAACAAGTAACACCTAGAACTGTCAGAAAATCGAACTGTATGGAAGTCCAACTGCCAGGGATTTAAAGAAGCCACATTCATCAAGATGGGTAGGAGGGGTGGAAACACAGAGACAGGGCAGAGAGGCATAGAGACACAGAGTGGTGTGAAGAGGAAGTGGTAGCAGAATGGGCACAGACAATCCCACATTCACATGTGGTGGATAAAAATCAGAAGGGAGCCCTAGCTGGTGTGACTCAGTGGATTGAGTGCCAGCCTGCGAAATCAAAGGGTCGCCTGTTCAATTCCCAATCTAGGGCACATGCCTGGGTTGCAGGTCAGGTCCCCAGTAGAGGGTGCTCAAGAGGCAACCACACATTGATGCTTCTCTCCCTTTCTCTCTCCCACCCTTCTCCTCTAAAAATAAATAAATAAAATCTTTCTTTAAAAAATCAGAAGGGATACTTTGGGAGCAAGCATTCCCAGCCTCAGGCCAAATGGCATAGCCTAAGGTTCCAGCACTGGAAGATAAATCAACATAACGTCTGGCTATAAAAACCAGATGGGTTTAGGGAAGCAGAAAAAACTACCTGATTTTCAGGAAACACCACTTTAAAATGTACATAAACCTACCCACTCTGGGATTCAGCACCAGGGCAAAAGCTAAAGGGGCGCTAGTCACACACTGGAAGTGGGTGAAGTTACTGGAAATGGGGCAAGTGCCAGGCGAACACCCAGAAGCCAGGCAGAAGCACAGTCACCTGTCCGTGCCCTCCCCTCACACAAAGCCACAGAGCTACAAAGCAGTGAAGTGTACTGCTCCACCCTGGTGGTTATCCAAGACTCCACCCCACACAATTTATAGGTCCCTTTTTTAGGGAGTCAAAGCAGCTGTACCTAATACACAGAAACAAACACAGGGAGACTGCCAAATTGAGAAGACAAAGAAATATGGCCCAAATGAAAGTACAGAACAAAATCCCAGAAAAAGAACCAAATGGAATGGAGATAGCCAACCTATCAGATGCAGGGTTCAAAACACTGGTGGTCAGAATGCTCAAAGAACTCATTTAGTACAGCAACAACATAAAGGAAGAAATGAAGGTTATGCTAAGTGAAATAAAGAAAAATATACAGGGAACCAATAGTGAAGGGAAGGAAACTGGGATTCAAATCAACAATTTGGAACATAAGAAAGAAACATTCAACCAGAACAGAAAGAAGAAACAAGAATTCAAAATAAAACAAGGACAGTATAAGACAACTCTGGGACATCTCCAAACATGCCAACGCCCGAATCATAGGGATGCCAGAAGCAGAAAAGGAAGAGCAAGAAACCGAAAACTTATTTGAAAAAATAATGAAAACTTCCCTAATTTGGTGAAGGAGATAAACATACAACTCCAGGAAGCACAGAGTCTCAAACAAGTTGAACCCAAAAAGGAACACACCAAAACACATCATAATTACAGTGCCAAAGTTTAAAGATAAAGAGAGAATCTTAAAAGCAGCAAGAGAAAGGCAGACAGAGACCTACAAAGGAGTTCCCATTAGACTATCAGCTTATTTCTCAAAAGAAACTTTGCAGGCAAAAAGGAACTAGCAAGAAATATTCAAAGTGATGAAAAGCAAGGGCCTATAACCTAGATTACCCTATACAGCAAAGCTATCATTTAGAAGGGAAGGACAGATAAAGTGCTTCTCAGACAAGGTAAAGCTGAAGGAGTTCATCACCACCAAGCCATTATCACATAATATGTTAAAGGGACTTATTTAACAAAAAGAAGAAAATCAAAACTATGAACTTTAAAAAAGCAACACAAAACTATCGACAACTGAAACAAACAAAACAAACAAACCAAAAAAAAAAGGGGGGGGGGCGCAAACAACCAGAACCGGAACAGAACCATAGCTATGTAGATCATCCAGAGGGATATTGGCTGGGAGGGGAAGGTACACATATTAAAAGACATAACTGGTAGATAAATAATAGGGGGATATTAAGAGTATTATAGGAAATGAAGAAGCCAAAGAACTTATGTGCACAACCCATGGGCATGAACTAATAGGGGAATTCCTGGAGGGAAGAGAGGTACCAGGTGGAGGGGTGATACTGCTGGAGAGAAGCAGATACCAGGCGGAGGGGGGGAGAGGGGGGAAAATTGAGACAACTATAATAACATAATATACTTTAAAAATATTCAATAATAAAAGCAGGTTATAAAATGATTATGTACCTTTTTAAAATAATTGTGCATATGAACACAAAAACATAAAAGAAAATTTATGAATACATTAACAGTTATCTCTAGGTAGTAAAATATGGGTGATTTAATATTCTTTGTATTTTTCTGGATCTAATTTTTTCAATGATCATTACTTCAATTATCAGAAAAAAATGATTATTTTAACTACACAAATTCTCTTCATATAATCTTAATAGGAAAAGAAAACAGACTATGTATCTGTATATATAGTATGACCAAATTTTGTTTGGTATAAATACCTATACAAACTGACTCACCAGATATATCAGCACGTTAGCAGTTGAATTATAAATGATTTGTGCTTTCATTCTCTGACATTTTCAAGTAAACATGTAACTGCAATCAACTTGCAGACACCAAAGGACTAAAATAAGCTAATGATACCTCACTATCACACTTCCAAATATGAAGAAGAAAACAGACCTTGAATCCTTGATGACACTGAGCTAAAGAATTAGCCAACCTTGGGACAATCTTACCTTGAAACTTCTGGTAATATCAAATGATGTTCTCTAGTATTTAAACCTAATTGATTTTTATTACCTGCAACTAAAAATATATCCTAAATAATTTAATTTTACATGGGGAAGAGGGAGAATAAGTTTCAAAAGAGTCTTCATTAAACTTAAAAGTAACAATTTACAGTAATACTCCTTAGTCATGGGGTAACTCCTAAATTACAAAGGCTATTTTTTTCTAAACTAGTCTATTAATTTACAGCTGACTGTGTTACTCCTTAAAATGTTATCTGAGAAATCAGTCTAGTTTGCCCTTCCCACATGGCAATTATATTTCAATCTGTATTAGTCTGTTCATAATAAAATATCATAGAGGTTTAAACAACAGAAAATTATTTTCTTACAGTTCTATACGCTGGAAAATTCAAGATTGGGGTTGTGTCTTGTGAGAGTTCACTTTCTGGCTTGCACATGGACCCCTTCCTGTGTTCTCACATTGTGGAGAGAGACTAATCTCTGATCCCTCTTTTATAATGATATCAGTTCTATGGGATCTGGGATCCACCCTAGACCTCATTTATCCCTTAATCACCTCCTTAAAGACCCTATCTCCAATACAGTCACATGGAAGGTTACAGTTTCAACATACAAATGGGGGAGACATAATTCAATCCACAGCTTAATCTTTCTTCTCAAACATTAATACAGCCTTCTTACAAATACCCAAAATAAAATCTTGATAGTAATACTTTTTATCAGTTATGCATAACTAGTTTTCAAAACACATTCACATAGAAAACTAAGCAAACATCTTGGTTTCACAGATAAAGGCACTATGTCAAGCTCAGAAATACTAATTTGCCCAAGGATACTCAAACTAGTAAATGAAGAAGCTAGGACTACAACTCAGATCTGAATTCTAGTCCAATGCTCTTTACAATGCTCTTAATCTTATCATATGCACTCAAGCAACAGAAATTTTATTTCACATAATGTTCTAAAGAACAAAAGCAGCTTAGGGGTAAGGAAAGGGAAGGGCAAAGAGCAAAAGACAGGATTCAAAGCATAACGAAATGAACATTAGCTTTGGAGGTGAGCAAGCTTAAGTAGTCAGCAAGCCCAAAGGGGAAATAGACCACAAGGCTAGAGAAATCTGGTAAGTCCTTGAGGAATTTGGACTTCCTGGGCCACTAAATGATTTTCAGGAAGAACAGGAATGGCTGGTTTTTGGCCCCAGAAAGATTACTTCAGCTGCAGTTTTATGAAATGGATTGGAAAATACAGAGAAGACAAGAGGAGAGGCAGGAATTCTGTTTTAGTATGTACTCTCTACCACACACAAGAAAGGCATCTTTATGTTAAATATTCCCACTTTAACACTGAGGGAAAAAATTTTGGTGAGGTTAAGTAACTTGCCCAAAGTAACATGGCTAAGAAACAATAGGGCCATTGTGTCCCCAAAGGCCACGGTGTTCCACTATGCCATATTGCATCCCGTCTATAATCCTAAAAGTGAACAAAGTATAGTTCTAATGTGTCACAGTGGAATTTCTAAAGTATATTCTCTAAGATAATACTTCACCACTCCAAGTCATCATTAACTCATTTCTGTACCACATAAATGTTTTTCAACAGGATGAAAAAAAGTTTTATTTATGCATGCAACACATATATATGTAAGAAAACTTGAGTAACTCAAAAAGGTGATTATACTTTGAGGCTTCTATACCATCTTAACCAAGGGCAACAAATTGGAGAGAAGTGACAACAGGAATGAGGAATTTGGGCTCCCAAGTGTGGTAAATTGTTGCAAGGAAACTAGGAAATGTATGGTAGATAAGCGTTCTTTAGTAAGGTTTGTTATGTGTACCACATGAATTTTAATTAACTGGAAGATGAAGAGACTAGAGAAAGCTTTCTCAGGAGAGCTGAGAATGTTTTTGATCTATAAAACAATTAATGCTCTATGCATGGGTTCTATAAATGAAACAAAAATTAAACATCTAGCCCTGAATTGAGCACTGGCCTGTGAACCAAAGGGTCGCCAGTTCAATTCCCAGTCAGGGCACATGCCTGGGTTGAGGGCGAGGTCCCCAGGTGGGGGCACATGAGAGGCAACCATACACTAATGTTTTCTCTCTCTCCCTTCCTCTAATAATAAATAAAATATTTTTTAAAAATTAAACATTTAACACTTTTCTACAGTATTCCTCATCAAAGTTAACAAATTCACATCTTTTATTCATACCCAAATAGATGTGATTTTGCAAGGAAATTACTTAAGAGAATGTAGTATAATGCATAATTTCACAAACTGTTAGGTAAGGTGGTTGTTAATACCATCACAATCAGCCTGAATTAACTGATTTAAAAACAAAGTACTTCTGCTTTAAAAAAAAAAGGTCCTATAAATACCAACAAAAACACCTTATCCTACCACTGACTATTTTCTCACTTATACCAGTTTACAATACAGTCTTACAGAATTAGTCCTGGTTGTCTCCATTCTGTGATTTAATGGCCATATTCTCCAAATCAAAAATCAGAACTAGTATGATACTATCTGACAAACTACATTTACCCTAACTTCTTAACCCTAACATGAAAGTATAAGAATAATAAAAGTATGAGAATCAGTTGAAACATCTTTATTGAAATCAACTAAATTATTAAATTACAGATATTCCAAAAATACAATATATAGTCATTCTCATACCTATTCCAAATAAAAATCTGACATGTGAACAGAGAAATATTTTGTTCATACACATCAGTTGTAAAATAGAAAGAGATAAAAAGGGAAAATATTTTATTTATAAATTACTATATACGGAATCCAAACCAAATAATTTAACCAAGAAGAAATCCAAGTACCAATTAAAGGGAAATAAAAGCATTGAAAAGAAAACTAACAAAATATGTACAAGACCTATACAAGGAGTACCACAAAACTGTGATGAACAAAATAAACAATTAAATGAAAGGAGAGATATTCCATGGTCATGGAAAGACTCCCTATTGTCAAGATGTTACTTCTTCCCAAATTGATATATAAATTCAATGTAATCCCAATAAAAATCCCAGCAAGTTATTTTGTAAAAATCAGCAAAGTGATTCTGAAGTTTATATGAAACAGTAATGTCACCAAGATAGCCAAAGACACCCTTCATCGAATCCACCTTCAACAACAATGTGGCATCCATCCACAGACACAAGTGCCTCTGTGGGAGCTGTGGGATTTAGAGAGGAGACTATGAAACCTTGGTGGAATCCAAGATCAAGAAGAGCTGTTTTAGAGAGGCCTGCACCCAAGCACTGACCCAACTGTGCTCTTGACTACAGAGTTGGAACCAGCTCCATACCAGAGGACTCAGCTACAGCCCCATTTAGCTTTGCTTATGACACCAGCAGCAAATACTAAAGGACCTGGGAGGACTCTCACCCACTTGTGTATTAGGTAATAGACATATGGATGTTGGTCCTAGATGTGAATTCTGAAGTAGCCCATGAAATGGCTCCAGTCCCTTGCAGCTGTAGTCCAGGAGCTCCCATAGAACACTAATTTAGACAATCGCCCCCAGACAAGAGAACCTTTGTGGAAGTCCAGGAGTGTAGTGGGTAAGTTCCAGCCCACCACTGGAGCAAAAAAATCTAAGCTACTATGGACTGGAAAAGATAAGATAAACATTTTGATTTTAATCAAGTTTATCCCTCCTATAAGACAGCACAGCTCAGTGCCAAGAAAGCTCTTCTAAGACGATAATTTCTCCCAGAGGTAATGTGAGAGTGTGTGAGGGAGTGCCCTACTCCCCCAGCTTTGTGACACACTGCCAAAGAAGCCTATTTCTTTCTCACCCCATCCAGAAATACCAAGTAATGAGCAGCTAGGAGACCAGCACTTACACCTCCAAATGAAACAGATTGTGGATCTTACTAAGTAGGTCAAAAACTCCATTAAAAAGCCTGGGCCATGAGCTGCTAGGAAAACTCTGCCTGGAGATTCCCCCAAACTGGCCCACAGTCACTACCAGTGCCTCATCTGCCTGACCCACACACACCCCCACCTCAGCACTGGCTCCTAGGGTGGCTCCTAGTGAGCTTTTTGCAAAAGGCCAGTGAGAACGCATGGAAACCAGCACAAATCTGCAGGCCTGAGAGAGACCATAAACTTGGGCTTGCAAGGCCCACCCTTGGGAAAGCAAAGAGGAGGCTGTTAGCAACTAGCCTGGTGCTTTGCCGATTGAGAGAAGACACATAAACTTAAGAACTCTGCCACAAGGAGAAGCAAGAAACATGGAGCAGGCATATGTACATAAGAATTGAAAAACCATCTGAATCCCTAACAGAGCTGACAGAAGCTATTCCTCACGTGAAATCAATAAAGACCGAAGGAGGTGACTACTACTTCGAATGTGAAAGACAGGAACACAGAATTCAAATAAAATGAAAATTCAAGGAAACATAAAAACCACCAAAGGCTCACAATAATTTTCCAGTAACCAACACCCAAAGGCATGGGAATGCTTCAATTAACCCAATAGGGGCTTCTGGACAATGCAAAGGCATAGGTAGATATGCTTCGCTTCCTTGCACAACCAAAAGAAGGATAACAACCAGTTTAAAAACAAAAACCAATCAGAACTGCAAGAAAATCAGACTGTATGGAAGTTCAACAACCAAGGAGTTAATGAAAAAAACATTCATCCAGGTCAATAGGAGGAGCAGAGATGGGCAGTTGGGACAGAGAGGACATGCGGCAAGGCAGTAGCTGGTGGACCAAGTGGTCCCACATTCATGTGCACATAAACCAGGAGGTACAACTGGGAAGCGAGACAAACCAAACAACACAGGGTTCCAGTGCAGGAAAATAAAGCCTCAAAAACCTCTGGCTATAAAAGCTTGAGGTGGTTGCCACAGTAGGAGAAAGTGCCAGTCTAACAGGAGGGTCCACTGGAGGGGCCCATGGCATCCTAGAATATACACAAGAAACCCACCCGCCTGGGAATCAGCACTAGAACTACACCTTGAAGGGCAAAATTCCATAATCTGCATGTGGGTAGTGGGGTTAAGTGACTGAAAGCAGAGCGAAAACAAAGCAAGTGACACTGGTCTCTGATCCCTCCCCCACATATAGCACTGCAGTACAGTGAAGTGGGTTGCCCTGCCCTGGCCAATACCTAAGGCTCTGCTCCTTACAACATAACAGATGCATCCAAAGGAATATGGCCCATATGAAAGAACAGATCAAAACTCCACAAAAAGAACTAAGCGATGAGGAGAGAGCCAACCTATCAGATGCAGAGTTCAAAAAACTGGTAATCAGGATGCTCAGAGAAATTATTGAGTATGGTCATGAAATAAAGGAAGAAATGATGGCTATACAAAGTGAAATAAAGATATACAGGGAACCAACAATCAAGGGAAGGAAACCGGGGACACAAATCAATGATCTGGAACAAAAGGAAGAAATAAACATTCAACCAGAACAGAATGAAGAAACAAGAATTCAAAAAAGTGAGGAGAGGCTTAAGAACCTCTGGGACAACTTTAAACATTCCAATATCCAAATCACATGGGTGCCAGAAGGAGAAAAGGAAGACCAAGAAATTGAAAACTTATTTAAACAAATAATGAAGGAGAACTTTCTTAATCTGGCAAAGGAAACTGACTTCCAGGAAGTCCAGGGAGCTCAGAGATTCCCAAAGAAGTTAGACCCAAAGAAGCACACACCAATGCACATCATAATTACATTACCCAAGATGAAAGATAAGGACTAGAGAAAAGGAGACAGTTGGCTGCAAAGGAGTTCCCATAAGACTCTCAGCTGATTTCTCAAAAGAAACCTTGTAGGCAAGAAGGGGCTGGAAAGAAGTATTCAAAGTCATGAAAGGCAAGGACCTACATCCAAGATTACTCTATCCAGCAAAACTATCATTTAGAATGGAAAGGCAGACAAAAGTGCTTCCCAGATAAGGTCAAGTTAAAGGAGCTCATCATCACCAAGCCCCTATTATATGAAATGTTAAAGGGACTTATCTAAGAAAAAGAAGATCAAAACTATGAACAGTGAAATGACAACAAACTCACAACTATCAACAAATGAACCTAAAAAAACAAAAACTACACAAACCACCAGAACAGGAAAAGAATCACAGAAATGGAGATCACATGAAGGGTAATGAGCAGGGAGGCAGAAGAATGGCGGGGGAAGGTACAGGGAATAAGAAGCATAATTGGTAGGTACAAAATAGACAGGGGGAGGTTAAAACAAGTATAGGAAATGAGGAAGCAAAGAAAGCACAGGTATAGCCCATGGACATGAACTAAGGGACACGGTAAATGCTGGAGGGAATGGGAGTACAGGGTGGAGGGGGGACAAAGGGGACAAAAAACAATGGGACAACTATAACAGTATGATCAATAAAATACACTTAAAAAAATAAAACCACCAGATTTAAGCACACACAAAAAAACCCAACCCAATAAACAATTCCAATACCTGTTTCAAGGAAGCTCAACGAACTATAAGAGAAAGATAACTTAATGAAATCAATAAAAACAATAACAGATCATAATAAAGAATTAAACAGAAATTAATGAAATAAAGAATTCAACAGAGACCATCAACAGCAGTATAGATGAACAGATGAAGGAATCTGAAGTATAAGATAGGAACTTTGAAATTATGCAGTTACAGAAGAACAAAGGAAAAGTATGAAAAAGAAAGAACACATGGACAAAGACAATGGGGAGGAGGGAAGGACTGAATGTGATGTGAGAAGGCAGCGGGTAGGCCAGGGGAGAGTAATGGGAGAAAAATGGGGACAACTGTAACTGAACAATAAAAATGAAAATTAAAAACAGTAGGAAAAAAGCCAATGTGATTTTGGGATACAATAAAAAGAAAATTTGTGAATTATTAGAATCCCACAAGAAGAGAGGGAGAAGAGGACAAAAAGCTTACTTAAAACTGTAATAGCAGAGAACTTCTCAAATATGGGATGAGAGTAGGACATCCAAGTTCATGAAGCCCACAGGTTCTCAAACACATTCAAGTCAAAGCAATTGTCTCCAAGTCACATTATAAGGAAACTGTCAAAATCCAAAGACAAAAAGAGAATCTTAAGAAACAGCAAGAAATGAGAAACTTGTCACCTACAAGGGAATCCCCATAAGGCTGTCAACAGATTTCTCAGCAGAAACCTTACTCTTCAGAGAGTGGCAGGATATATTCAAACTGCTGAAAGAAAAAACTGCCAGACAAGAATACTTTATCCTGCAAAGTTTTCCAGAAATGAAGGATCAAGGCCCTGGCCAGTAGTTCTGTTGGTTAGAGCATTGTCCTGATACCCCACAGTTCCAGGTTTGATCCCTGGTCAGGGCAAATACAAGAATCAACCAATGAATGCATAAATAAGTGAAACACCAAATCAATGTCTTTGTCTCTCTAAGGAATGAAGGGAGGGAGGGAGGAAAGGTAAAGACTTTTCCAGGAAAGAAAAACTGAGGACGTATGTCACCATTAGACCCTCATTAATGGGAAATGCTGAAAGGGGTTCTTTTAGCTGAAAGGTAAAGATAAGTATATTCCAACTAGCAACACATTCCTCTCAAGCACACAAAGATCATTCTCCAGAACAGATCCTATGTTACAGAGTTTATTCTGGTATTATTCTTTAGTAACTATTGTATTATTTTTCCATACAAACAACTGTAAACTTACTTTTGCTCCATCCTGTATAATACTGAAATTATACCAAAGAATAAGCCAGAGAAAGATAAATACCACATGATTTCACTTGTATCTGGACTCCAATGAACAAAATGAAAAAAAAAAAAAAAAATAGAAAAGACTCAAATATAGATAACAAGACTGACAGTTAGAGGAACTAAATGAAAAAGGTGAAGGCAGATGTGGCCTGTGTGGTTCAGTTGATTGGAGTGTCACCCCGTAAACCAAAAAGTCAAAGGTTCAATTCCTGGTCAGGCAGGGCACATGCCTAGGTTTGCAGGTTTAGTCCCCAGTCAGGGCACATGCAAGAGGCAACAAATTGATATTTCTCTTTCATATCAATGTTTCTCTCCCTTTCTTTCTCCCTCCCTTCCCCTCTCTTTAAAATCAGTACACATGTCCTCAGGTAAGGATAAAAAAAAAATGGGGGAAGGGATTAAGCAATACAAATTGGTAGTTACAGAATAGCCATGGAGATAAGGGTTACAGCATAGGAAATATAGTCAATAATATCTAGATAAGTATAGGGCCAGCTGGATAATTGAAGCAGTGTGTAGACCACTCAGCAAAGCACATGATTTTATAACCATTTTGCTGTACCCCTGAAACTAATACAGAATAATACTGAATGTAAACTGTGACTGAAAAATAAACCTTAAAAAACCATACCAAGGATCTTTTCTGACCATAATAGTATAAAACTAGATATCAGTAACAAGAGGGAAAGTGAAAACCTAGAAGAAATCAATAAATTCCTAGAAACATACAACCTACCAAGCCTGAATCATGAAGAACTAGAAAATCTGAACACACCAATAATAAGTAAGGAGATCAAATCAGTAATCAGTAATATCCCAAGGAAAAAAAGTCATTACAAGATGGTTTCCCTGGTGAATTCTACCAAACACTGAAAGAAGAATTAATGCAAACCTTTCTCAGACTCAATACACTGTCAAACTTATTTCACAAGGCCAGCATTATCTTTATACCAAAGCCAAATAAGAACAGTACCAAAAAACTATAGGCCCATAACCCCAATGAATATACATGCAAAATTTCACAACATATTAGTAAACTGAATTCAACAGCACAATAAAAGCCCAGCCCTGGCTGGGTAGTTCAGCTGGACAGAGCATTATCTCGATTCACCAACACTGCAGGTTCAATCTCTAGTCAGGGCACATACAAGCAGCAACCAATGAATGCATTAATAAGTGAAAAAACAAACCTCTCTCCTGTCTCTCTCGCTTAAAAAAATATCAATTGAAAAAAATCATACACCATAATCAAGTAGGATTTTATTCCTGGGATGCAAGGATGGTTCAACGCACACAAATCAATAATTGTGATGGTACACATTAATAGAATTAAATATAAAAATCATATCATCATCTCAATATAATGCAGAGAAAGTATTTGACAAAGTTCAATATCCTTTCATGATAAAAACTGTCAACAGAGTATGAAAGAAATGTACTTCAACATAATAAAGGTCATATATCTATCATACTAACAACATACTCTAAGGTGAAAGGTTGAAAGATTCTCCCCTAAGATTAGAAACAAGACAAGAGTGCTCATTCTAACCACTCCTATTGTGCATAGTACTGGGAAGTTCTAGCCAGACCAATTAGGCAGGAAAATGAAATAAAAGGCATCCAAATCAGAAAGGAAGCAGTAAAACAGTCTCTTTGCAGATCAGGTGGTCTTCTATATATAAAATCCTAAACACTCCCACCAAAAAAATGTTAGAATAAGAGAACTCAGTAAATTTGTAAGATACAAAATCAACATACAGAAATCAGTTGCATTTCTACACACTAACAATGAAGTATCTGAAATTGTTTTTAAAATCCCATTAATGGCATACAAATAAAGTACATCAAAAGTAATAAAGTACAATTTTAACAATGTATTTGTATTTAAGCTATACAATAGCATCAGAAACAATAAAGTATACAGGAATATATCTAAGTAAAAAAATCTGTGCTGTGAAAAGTATTCGAGTTTGATGAAAGAAGTTTAAAACACAAATAAATGGAAAGATATCCCACGTTAATGGATTAAAAAATTAATATTGTTAAAATATCCGTATTACCCAAAACCATCAATAGACAGTGCAATACCCATCAAAATTCCAATGGCCTTTTTCAGATAGGAAAAAAAAAATCCTAAATTTTGCATGGAACCACAAAAAGATCCCAAACAGGCAAAGCAATTTTGGGGAAGAAGAACAAATGTGGAGACATCACACTTCCTGATTTCAAACTATACCACAAAGCTAAACTAATCAAAAGTGTGTGGCTTCCTGACTACAATGTCAGAGCTGAGTCACTGTGACAGACCATATGGACTGCAAAGCCTAAAATAGTTATTATCTGGTCCTTTGCTGAAAACATCTGCCCACTCATGTTTCAAACAGTGATTCCACCCACAATGTGTCCCCCTAGTGAGCATTAAAAGAAAAAGTCCAGAGCCCTGGACCACACCTAACCCTCACTTCCTCCCTAAAAAGATTACAATTACATTGGTGTAGTATAGGGCCATTTAGCTATTACTGTATCAGTACAAACATATATACAATAAAACAGGAAAACAGACAAGATAAAAATCATGATATCCATCGTAAAAGATAAAGACAAGATGTTAATATACAGTTTGTCACGGAAACCAGAGTACTATGTAATAAATCGAAGCCATGAATTTTGCTCTGATCACCATCAATGCACAAAGATAAAAAAACAAGTTCATTATATAATTTATAGTAGCCAGCATCTTGGTGGAAGCAAACTTTTTTCTAAGACTTCTGTCTGACTATAAAAGGAATTTTTTTTTAAATGTAACTAGAGACATTGAAATTAAGAACAATCTTTTTTTTATAAATCTTTTTTTTAAGATTTTATTTATTTATTTTTAGAGAGAGAAGGGAGGGAGAAAGAGAGAGAGAGAGAGAGAGAAACATCAATGTGCAGTTGCTGGGGGCCACGGCCCGCAACCTAGGCATGTGCCTTGACTGGGAATCGAACCTGCGATGCCTGGTTCGCAGCCCACGCTCAATCCACTGAGCTACACCAGCCAGGGCTAAAAGGAATGTTTTAATCCAATTCTTCTCAGTGATGTAAATATATCATTTACTCCTCTCAAAACCCCACTTTTTCACTCAGATACAAAACATAACAAAATAAAAACCCCAATAATGGCAGAATTTTCATATAGATTGTACCATGCTGCCTTTCCTTCCTTTTTTTTGAGAGGATGGGGAATAAGGATGAGTAAAAGAAATGCACAACTGAAATTGAGACAAGTGGCTCTACATTCCACAGGCTATTAATAAATACTAATAATAAATCTACTAATGCAAACAGTCCCCAAGTTATGACACTTCATACAAAAGTGATTTATTCAGGTCTATAACTCATTTCTCCTGCATTTACCCCCTTACTCAATGGTCTCTGTTGATTATGCCAAATACATCTAGACAAAGGAACAGAATATATATTACGACACAGCAAAAGTACAATTTCATCTTACCAATATTAAATTTAAAACATGGTTTCTCTGTTTTCAAACGTGGGCAACACCAAACTGGTTTTCTACAGTTTAATGAAGCCGTGTGGGTGCACCAGGTGGGTGGGGCAAAAGGAGGTTTACAGTTGTGAGTATGCAAAAAACAGTTTACTCTTATATTATTATTATTTTCCATAAGAACAACTGTAAACCTCCTTTTGCTCCACCATGTCTTTTTCAATGAGACCTCATCTCCACTACCCTCTCTCCTACATCTGACACTATCAAAAGCAAACTTCTTATAGCTCTCTCAAACATGCCTTAGTATACATGCTGTTCCTACTACCTACCACCCTTCCCTCCAAACTCCCCCTTCCTCTTAACTCTTTAAACTCATGTCTCAGCTAAATTCACTCTATGAGAAGCCTTCCCTGAAAACCCCAAACAGGGCACTGTTCCTCAGAATTTTCTCTAGAAGTTCCTTTTCAAAAGGGACAGTTCTCAATCCACATATAAGTCACTATAAGTTGAAAGTATTTATAAAAAGAGTCTAAGTGTCAAAATATGTCAAGGCCCATAACATAGTAGGTTATGACAGGACATCAAAATTAGTATTAGAAGGAGAAAACTGCACTTCAATCTCATGCCCCAATAGTATATAGTCAGAGACCTTGGTGTCCCTTTCCCTTCCTCCCTCTCCCCACTTCACCCACAGCCAAGAAACAATCAAGGCTCATTCCTATTTTCTAACCCACTGTTCTGCCAATCAATTCAATTGTGGAGGAGTAAAACCTAGAAAGTTTCAGAACCAACTGTGTACTAAAGCCTGAAAAAGAAAGGGTCTCTAGATTCACTTCTGTGACTGCAAACTACCTTCTGTGGACATACTAGCTTGATGTTGGAGAAGAGCTTACAAGTTAAATAAGTCATCTATAAATTCTTCCTTTTTCTATCTACACATATTTCCTTCACCAAGGCTTACTGATTCTCACTTGCATCTATTCTTTCTGATTTCAATCTTAACTACACCGATATCAATTCAAGAAATACTCTTTATATCTGGACAGTTATAACAGTCCTCTAACTGGTTATTCTGTCCCTTCACAAATCCATCCCACATCAATGCCAGATGAATCTTCCTGAAGCACTTTATCCTTGGTGCAAAAAGTGAAAGGATACGAAAGAAACTTAAAAACAGTTTTGGGGAAGGTATGAGTAGGAATATGGAGAGAAGAAAAAAGAGAATCATAGGTTTTGCTTTTAAGACAAGGGTACTATTTGAATCTTTTATAGGAATGTATTAACTACCTAAACGCTTAAAAAAAAAATTATGCTTAACTCTTTTTTCCTTTCCATAAGCAAAATTCTACTATCAAAACTAAAATTAAAAAGCTTTCAAAAATGACAATTATTTTCTACTATACAGAACATTTCTTCATTTAAATGTAAGTACTACAGCCCTGGCTGGCGTAGCTCAGTGGATTGAGCGTGGGCTGTGAACCAGGCATCGCAGGTTCAATTCCCAGTCAGGGCACATGCCTAGGTTGCAGGACATGTCCCCCAGCAACCGCACATTGATGTTTCTCTCTCTGTCTCTCTCTGTCTCTCTCTCTGTCTTCCCTCTCTAAAAATAAATAAATAAAATCTTTTTTAAAAAAAAGTATTTTTAAATGTAAGTACAATAGATCGATTTTTTCTTCCCTAAATTTAAGGCTTTATAATCTATCACTCAATGCTGTATATATAACTATTATATTACATATAGCACAGATATGATACCACAAACCTAGAATAGTCTTTCACAGAGCAGGCAATTAATAGCTAATTGTTGAATATGAAGAAACTACTTGCTGAATTACTTCTAACTCATCCGTATAGCCTCAAACACTTCTCGTTCTGGAAAATAAAAACAGGTAGTCAGCAGCCTACTCCATAATGACTCCAGGCACCAAAGAGTTTAGATAATTCACCATTTCCTACTATCACATCTAGGCTAGCTTCTACCCAATCTCTTCTTGAGCTCCTTCCAATGTATTGTCAAACCTACTTCCAATCTGTTCTCCACTCTAAACAAGTATCTTCTCAGAAAGTAAAAATGATAATGTCAACCCATTGCTTAAAACTTTCAATGTCTTCTTAGCAGCCTCAGAAAAAAAGGTCAATATCCTTATCAGCTATAAAGCCTTTTTTGATCTGCTCACTATTTGACTCCTCACAAATGACTATCCCCTCTTTGTTCACTATGCTCTAATGCACACAGGTCTATTAACTTGTTTAAAATCACTGGGCTTTTATTTTTACTCACCTTTGGGCCTTTATACATAATGTTCTTGTTCCCTCTGCTAGAGACATTGTTTTTCCTTCCCTCGCAATGTCTTGATTAACATATATTCATCCTTCAGATCTCAACTCCAACATTACTACTATAAGGGGGCAAAAATAATTTTCCTCCCACATTCTAAGTTTTTCTAGCTAGGCTAATAATCAAATTAATATGAGACAGATTAATAAGAGAATATGTCCAACATTTACTATGGATTTACATGCAGGAGTTCCATAAGAATGAGATTCAAAGATACATTGGGCAGTTGAGGTTTATATGCCATTTTGGACAAAGGGGGAGGAGGCAGGGGCCTGGGATTTCAAAAGGAAACAGGTAGTTTACAGATAAATGAGAAAGGGTGAACAAATTCTTGCTGGGCCACTCAGAAACAATGGGACACAGAGAGAAGTTCAACAAACAGGCTTTGCTAGATTTCTCCCAGTCAAATTTAGTTCATATTATGATGCTAAGGTGATGATACTCCTTTCCATTAAGCAGGTTTTTCTATCTGAATTCCTTTAGGCAGATAAAAGGGAAGGGTCAGAGGTTTCTTTCTGAGTTTCCTCTTTCTTAATAACCAGTATAAAATCAATATCCCAAAAGACATATTTTGGGGTTACTAAACTTTGGTCCCCCCCTCAGTTCTCTGACACACCAAGCTAATTGGAGGCACCTGATACTCTATGGCAACATATAACTGGATGCAGCCAGGGCACCCCCACACACACAAAGAGGGATTTGTAACAGGGTCCAGAATTTGGGATATACAGGAAGTATTAAAAATATATAGATGCCCTCACTCCCACAAGTCTGAACTGGGCAATGGGACACATGGAGTAGGGTCATTGAGAGTTATTTTGCATATTAACAGTTGGGCCAGCTTCCTATCTAATATATAAAAATGGTTATTTAACATTAACTCTAACAGCTGGTTAGTTTCATAGATATGTTAACTAGCTGTGACCATGCTTTGAGCCAGGAAGACGGGAGTGACTTCCACCCATGACACAACTGGGAGGCAACTCCACCTGTTCACAGCGCCTGCATGAAAGCTTGGAGATGGTTCACTCCATGCCACAGGGCCACACCTGCCCGGACTTACTATGGCAGCCAAAAAAGGCTGAAAAAAATACAGGAATGCAAGCAGGTACAGCCAACTGTGGGAGGAGTCAGAAATGGGGTTGCAGAGGAAAATTCACTCTGGGATTTAAACCCAGGTGTGGCAGCCATGGGCTGGAACCATGTGGTTTTGAGGCTCCCTTTGCCATGGGGCTTAGGAAGCAGGAGAGACAATGCAGGACTAGGGACGGGGCAGTGGGAGACCTTGCAGGGAAGGAAAGGAGTGAAAGGGCCCTCGATGGTAGGCCATGAGAAGGTGCTACGCAGAGATCGTGGCAACACAGCCAAGCTGCTGGGAACCCCAAGAGTCCTGCCAACCAAGCACAGATTACTGGCAAGAACTGGGGGCTAGCTGAGCCACAGACTTCTATTTTTTTTTCCTGAGATATGGTACCCCTGACTGGGCAAAGAGGGGAAAGGAAGGACTATGCGTGTTTGTGGGAGTTAGTTTTAAGGGACTTTGGGATTTTAACGAAGGCATTAAGTCATTACTCTAAGTCTGTATAACTTTTAAATAGATAGTTCCTTTCCTTTTCATCAGACTCTGGCATTGAGAGCCATAATTCCAATTCCCTGGCAGAGGCCAGCGCAAAAAGTACAGGGATACCTCAGGAGGTAGAGTCCATTAGTAACAGTATCTTGTCCCCCACTCCTTGCCTGTTCTGTAACAAACATGTACTTCCCTAGATAAAATGTATTCTAGTATGTGATTTCTATCATTAGGGGGGGAAACAGAAATTATATCTGATTCACAAAACACAATCTGGCACATAATAGGCAGTAAAAAGATGCTGAATAACTGAACAAAATTAATTGGGGTACAGAGAGAGAGATCCCCAGGAAACCCTCATAGCCTTTGGTTGGGGGATGTGGGGAGCAGACCAAATGCCAGTTAGGATACTTTTCGTAACAATGGCAAGCTGGTATCTAGATAATAGCTGTGCTACCACCCAGGGGGCAAAGGGTGTGTACGGGACTTTCAGAATATATGGTGACTCCTAGAGCCTGCATGAGAGAGGCAGAGGCCTAAGGCAGGAAGGCGTTCCCCCTGCATCACTGAGTCAAGATTGCCCTGACTAAAGGTGGCAGCCAAAGAATGTAAATGATACGGGAAACTGGCAAATGCAGCTCATCATGGAAGAAGCCACATAGGCGGTCATATAGGAAGCTCCAGGTCAGGATTTAAACTTAGGGCAGGCAAAAGGAGGCTGGTCCACTATGGAGAGCCATGATGTAGCAACTAGGCAGAGAGGGAAAGGCTGATCCATCATGAGGGCTGAGAGGGTAGGTAGCAGCTGTGCTGGTCTGTAGTAAAAAAGGTGGTCTGAAAGACGGAGAGATTCAGCCATGCTGTCAATAGTGAGACAGGAGCCATACAGGTGGAGTGAGTGGCAGAGAAGAAGCCATGATGTAGGAGCTAGGCAGTTTATAATCAGAATTCAGCCGTGTGGCCTGGTATAGTAAGGGAAAGAGCAGCATGCTACTGCTCTGATTGTGCATGCTCTGGATAACTCATAAGCCATCAAGAACTCTGTCTTGCAAGATGCTGACTCTTAGGACGCGGGACATAGGGAAAGACCACTCTCTCAGGATTTGTTCCTTTCCTGGACTTCACTATGATCCAGTGAACCACGACACATGCCTTCCTGGACATTACATGGAAGCCGATGACAACACATGCCAGATCCTGAAGGAGAGAGCTGCTGTGAGACTGTTTGTACAGCCAGCTTAAGCACAGATAAGCATATAAGGAACTACTGGGCTTGACTTTCACTTTCAGCCTTTTGGGGAGCAAGGGACATGCTGGGTCTCAAGGAAGAACAGGTCTCTGAGCATAACTACTCTCAGCACCCCCAAGGTTAGAGTATTGTAAATAAAATTTTTTCTTCCAATACTAATTGTTGAGTTATACACCAAGGCACCACCAGGTGAACAGGCCTCTGTCTGCTCATTTACAATATGACAAACTAATACATTGTCATACTGTGAAGTATGATACATATAATTATACATATTTCCTTTTACTGAGCATTTCTCCTGGAACTTCTATGATTCCAACTTGAGATCCTGTAAGGTCTCTTCAAATCAAATTTGGAACATAAAATTAGTATTTCACACTACTTCATAAAAGTTATATAATTTGGACAACTTCCTATTAACCAAATAAATTTAATCAGATTATAAAATTTTTGGCATGGGTGAAATTTGGAGAAAACATATTTCAAAATTAGTGCTACTTAGAGGTGAAATATACAGAGCAATAGTAAGACCCAGAATATTAAAAAAAAACTGTGCAAAATAATTAACATGGTATATGCTATGCTAAGAAAACCCTTACACAAGGAACTTGAAAATTTTTATGAAGTAATGCTCAAGCTACTTTAGCCAGAGATGCTTACTGCTATAAAATGATATTTGGAATTCAAACTCCCATTAGTACCACAAAAGGAAGGAATTAAGTCTACTAAACCAATCATACCAAAGTTTCTCAAAGTATGGTCTTAAGAATGCTGAAGATCCCTAAGTTTCTTTCAGGAGGTCCACAAGGTCAAAACTATTTTCATAATAATACCAGCTATTTGCCACCTTTTCTTTTTTATTTATCCAAAAATATTTTCCTTTAATAAAAATTTCACGTCATGTGTTTAATGGAAAACAATTAAAATGTTACTGAAACAGTCCGTTAAATAAATTTGTTTCAGATCATGTAATTTCTCTGCAAAATCTGTGCACATTTTCTTGACATTTTCAAAAGTAGATCTCGATAAGAATTCGACTGATCAACTGATGCTATAGGATAAGTTCTATAGGATTCCGACTGAAAGTCAGCAACATCTGATCAAGTAAGTCTCCATACTAATATTTGAATTCCGTGGCCTTAAGGTAGGAATCATCAAGTTTTGTCATGGAGCCAAATTTCTACTGAGCACAAAACTATTAAGATTTCCTACTCAAGGTATCTCCAGGTCTGGCCTTGTATGAAGAATGCTGACTAAAGACAAGTTCTCCTATTTCTGCAGAGAAGTTCAGTCTGACCTCTGCTAGCCTCACGTTAGTCTTTTTTAGTTTATTTACCAATGACTTTCTACCTCCTAATTCTCCTAAGTGGAGTTGCTTTAGATTTTTCCAATTTGATTTTATTACAATCTCCAGAAGTTTTCATTTTGGAGAGTTTAGATTCCAAATTTTTATTTCAGAGCTCCAACTGACTTCTTATTGAAGCATTACCATACTCTGTTAACTGTTCTGAGTTTTCTTGAAATGTTCTTTGCATCTGTAAAAATAGACTGACTTCTTTAATTGTTCTACTATATCTTGTCTTGCACTTGCCTTCTTTTCTGTGTCGACATTTGCACTGATGATTCAAAAGCCAAGTTGACTAAACTACTACCCTCCTAGCATAAATCAAGGGAGTATCACCAACTGTACTAGCAGGCATTGTATTCTTTACTGCCAACCATTCACAGGAAAAAAAAACAGACTGACTTAAAAATGTTCTTAATGAGCTTTCCAGTTTGGGCCCAGCATAATGGCTCCCGCAAAGAAGGGTGGTAAGAAGGGCCGTTCTGTCATTAGTGAGGTAGTGACCACAGAAAACACTATCAACATTCACAAGCGCATCCACAGAGTGGGTTTCAAGAAGCATGCCCCTCAGGCACTCAAAGAGATCCAGAAATGTGCCATGAAGGAGATGGAAATTCCAGATGTACACACTGATAACACACTCAACAAAGTTGCCTGGGCCAAGGGAATAAAGAATGTCCCATACCATTACTCGCTGCAGTTGTCCAGAAAACATAACGAGGATAAAGATTCACCAAACATGCTCTATACATGTCACCTACGTACCTATCACCACTTTCAAAAATCTACAAAGTTAATGTGGATGAGGACTAAGTGCTGATCGTCAAGTAGTTAAAACACTGCCAAAAAAATACTGTTCTTAATTTTATTAAATCTTGACCTTTAGGATGCCTTTTAATATTCTGTGTGACAAAAGAGGAAGAAGTCCACATCAAGTCCTTCAGTTGCATTCAAAGTACAATGGTTGCCTTTAAGAAAAAGCATTTGTGCAATTTATCTGCAAGCTAAATAAGCCACTTTACCATGGAACTTCAAAAAACTGACTTCATTGTTACTTCAAACAACAAATGACAAACTATGATTATTCAGATTGGGTATTTGGCAGACATGTTCCTAAAAATGAATGAAGTGAACCTATCATTCCAAGGAAAATAACTGGAAATATTTGTTGCCAAGAGTAAAACTAGAGCTTTCAAAAAAATTAGAATTTAGGAAACTGGTATCCATCAACGTGAGCTTGGAAGCTTTTCAATACTTACAGACTCACCTCACAACATCTGTGGTGATGTAAACAAATGTGATTCTTTGTCTATCATATAATAAAATATGCCAACATTCAGAAGAACTGCATCACTCAGTCAACGAATATTTTCTGAAGGACCTATGCAAAAACTTTTAATATACTGGAGTATAAAATGTTCAGTGATAAAGTTTCATTGCACCCAATCTTTAAGAAACTACTATCTGCTGAGTTTTGAGGTAATATCAAAGAAATTATCCACAATTTAATCCACAGGTTATAAGAATAGTCCTTTCTTTCCAAACACATGACTGGATGAAGCCAGATTTTCTCATATACTTTATCCAAAATAAAAATATCATAACACACTGAATGCAGAAGCAGATATGATAATCTAGCTTTCTTCTATGAGCCAGTCACTAAAGAAACTTTCAATAATGTAAAACAATGCCACTCTCCTCGTTAAACTTTATTTTGTTATGGAAAACTATGTTATTTCTAAAAATATATATTACTTATACTAAAACCACTATATATTATTCTAAATAAACTAGTATTTTAAACTTCTCATTTTAATTTTTGATAGTTAATATTGATAGATATAAGCCATGTAAAGAAAAGCTCTCTGGTATCAATATTTTTTAAGCAAACAAAAAGAATCCTTAGATCATAAGCTTCAGTCCTGCTGATCTGTATCGTAGAAAATTACTCAAGGGATGAAGACACAGATAGTCTAATTTCACACACCCTCACCTATATCTTCTCTCTTCAGTACACTTAGAAAAACTGATTTTAATATAAAGATTTGAAGAATATTTAGGAGGAATAAAAATTAATAACAATTTTAATTAAATCATTTCCTGAACCTATTTATTCAATGTCTTGATGTCTTAATTACAAAATAGTAATCATTTAAATGTAACATTTGCTAAGAACAAAATGAAAGGAATACATACAAGTAAAGCAAAAACATATTTTAGAGGAAATTGAAGAACTAATGCAGAAATAAACTAATAAAAACAGAAATTTTAGAGCTGGAAGTCAGAAACAAACTCTATTAAAAACTATCATAATTGTTAGTTTGGACATAATCTAGTTAAAACTTGTCCTTCTATAGAGGATAAAAAAGAATTAAAGGTTGGTTAAAATATAGAATGAGGCCCTGGCCGGGTAGCTCAGATGATTACAGTGTCATTCCAATACACCAAGGTTGTGGGTTCAATCCTCATCAGGGCATACGAAGAAACAACGAATGAATGCATAAATAGGTAGAATACAAATCTATGCTCCTCTCTCTCCCCACCTTCTCTCTGAAAAATATATATAATATATATGTGTGTGTATACACACACACATACACAAAATGAGAAAGAAAAACAAGTTTCCAGACTATAACTTTTAAGAACTTTATGTACCAGACACAAGAAGGCACTGGAAATACAGGAATAAACAAAACCAACCTCGACCTGCTTTCTTAAGAGACCAGCATCAAATGTCAAACAGGTGCAATGAGTGTTATAGACGAAATATACAGGATTCTATGGGGGCCTTTAACAAGGTATTAACTGACCTGGTAGGACAGGGAAGAGGTCTCTACCAATGTAACCTCCTTATTACTGTCATCAACCAATATCCTTATCATTCCCTACTTCTCTAAGAATTCTCCCATCTAACTCACTAGTTCACTATTCCTACCATTCATTATTCTTAATGATGTCAACATTCACTCAGCTAATTCACCCAAAACCTTTGCCCCTTAGTCAATTCACCCCCTGAACTTAAACAACTGCTTTCCACTTTCTTTCACCAGTCAAAATTGCCATGGTCATTACCAGTAATTACATCATTTCCAAAAATCTAGATTTCAAAAAATCTCAAAATCCCACATTCTATCTCTGTAGTTGACTTACTCTACTACCTAATTTCCCACTATCCTTTGTTATCACAGAACTTTTCATCCACTAATCCTCCCAGTTTTTCACTATCCACAAACCAACTGAATATAAGTATAAAATACACCCTGGCTGGTGTGGCTCAACAGATTAAGTGCGGGCCTGCAAACCAAAGGGTTGCCAGTCCGGTTCCCAGTCGGGGCACATGCCTGGGTTGCAGGCCACATCCCCAACAGGGGGCACGTGAGAGACAACCACAAGTTGACGTTTCTCTCCCTCTTTCTCCTGCCCTTCCCCTCTCTCTAAAAAATAAATAAAATCATTGAAAATAAATAAATGATAAAATACACATCAGAGTCCAAAGAGTAGGTACAAAAAAAGAATGTAAAATATTCCACTAATTATTTATCCTGATTACTTATTGAAATAATTATACTTTGAATGCACTGGTTTAAATAAATTATGTTATTAAAATTAATTTCAAACTGTGTCTTCATACTTTTTTAATGTGACTATTAGAAAATTTTTTAATTACATATGTGGCTCATATATTTCTATTAGTGCTAACCTACTCTGTGATGACTCCTAAATGTTGATCTCCAACTCTGATTCTTCCCTAAACTGCAGAATGACTATCTGGCCTACCTGTTTGGTTGTCTAATCATTATCTCCTACTCAACATGTCTACTATAGTACCCTTGGATTTTAAACTCTAATAATATTTTTATTTAACCTAATATACCCAAAACAGTATTTCAAATGTGACTGATATAAACAACTATCAATGAGATATTTTATATATTTTTTCACACCAAACCTTGAATCTAGTGTTCAGCACGTCTGGGATCAAACACAAAATTTTCACTGGATATAAAAAAAACAGTACTCTTGATATCCTCCCACCCATGTACTACCATCTACTGGCATATTTTAAGAAGTTTTAGGATGTGGAAAATTCCAGTCAAGATGGAGGCATAGGTAGAAATCCTCCATTACTAACACAACCAGAAGTGCCAGAAAATCAAATTGCATGGAACTCCGACAACCAAGGAATTAAAGAAAAAGTCAACCAGAACAACCAGACTGGTAAGAACCTGCTTCAAAGCAGCGTACCACCAAGCAGAGACAGCTGACCAAAACCTCAGCAAAGCCGCAGACCAAGAAGTCAGGGCTGGCTGAAGGAGAAACTGAGACTCAGAGCTGACTGTGGACTATGGGGATGGTTGCCGCAGTGGGAGAAACTCTCAGTCTCACATGAAAGTTCTCTGGACAGTGAGGCTAGAGCCAAGCAAGCAAGTTGCATTGTTCCCTCTCTGATCCCTCCCCCACAGACAGCACCACAACACAGCAAAGAGGGTTGCCCGACCCTGGTGAATACCTAAGGCCCCACCCCTTTACAACTTAACCGTGTGCCAAGACAAAGAAATATGGGCCAAATGAAAGAACGAGCAAAACTCCAAAATGAGAGCTAAGTGATGAGGAGATAGCCAACCTATCTGATGGAAAATTTAAAGCCCTAGTAATCAAAAAGCTCACAGAACTGACTGAACTTGGTCAAAAAATGAAAAAACAAATGAAAGATACCCAAAATGAAATAAAGCAAAATATTCAGGGAACCAACAGTCAAGGGAAGGAAACCAGGACTCAAAGCAACAATTTGGAACAAAAGGAAAAAATAAACACCTGACCGGAACAGAATGGAGAAACAAGAATTCAAAAAAGTGAAAAGAGACTTAGGAACTTCTGGGAAAACCTGAAATGTTCCAATATCTGAATCACAGGGGTGCCAAAAGGAGAACAACAGCAAAAAATTGAAAACTTATTTGAGAAAATAATGAAGAAAAACTTCCCCAATCTGGCAAAGGAAACAGACTTCCAGGAAGTCCAGGAAGCCCAGAGAGTCCCAAAAAGTTGGACCCAAAGAGGAACACACCAAGGCACATCATCATTAAGTTACCGAAGATTAAAGATAAAGAAAGAATCCTAAAAGCAGCAAGAGGAAGGGAAAGAGTTACCTACAAAGGAGTGTCCATAAGACTCTCAGCTGATTTCTCAAAAGAAACCTTGCAGGCAAGAAAGGGCTAGAAAGAAGTATTCAAAGTCATGAAAGGCAAGGACCTACATCCAAGATTACTCTATCCAGCAAAGCTTTCACTTAGAACGGAAGGCCAGTTCATCATCACCAAGCCCTTATTACATGAAATATAAAGGGGACTTATCTAAGAAAAAGAAGATGATCAAAACTATGAACAGTAAAATAACAACAAGCTCCCAACTATGAATGACTGAGCCTGAAAAATAAATAAAAACTACACAAACAATTAGAACAGAAACAGAATCACAGATGGAGACCACACGGAGGGTTATCAGCAGGGAAGGGGAGAAGGGAGGAGGGGTAAAAGGTATAGGGAAGAGGAAGCGTAACTCGTAAGTAGAAAGTAGACAAGGGGAGGTTAAAAACAGTATAAGAAATGGAGAAGCCAAAGAACTTATAGGTATGACCTATGGACATGAACTAAAGGGGGGGGGGGGTATGCAGGTGGTATGGGAGTGCAGGTTGGAGGAGAATAAAAGGAGGATAATAGAACAACTGTAATAGCATAATCAATAAAATATATTGAAAATAAATAAATAATAGTTAAAGCTGAAATAAAAAGCAGTTGAGCAAAGCCAAAGGGGGGAAAGAACTGAAGGTAGGGGGGAAGGATTAAAGGTAGGGGGTGGGCATGGGCTGGGGGGAGAGTGGTGGTGGGAAAATGGAAACAACTATACTTGAATGACAATTAAAACACACACAGCAGTTGAGATATCCAACTTCCACATCTTGTATACAATATTTCATTTAACCTCTGAATAACACAATTCACATTTGATTGGGATATTAGATAATCTCACTAAACTGTTAGGGTGTTTGTTTGTTTTTAGTTTGTAAAATATACTACGACTGCCCCGATGGGTTTGATTCAATTGGGCATCATCCCACAAAGTTAAAGGTTGCGGGTTCAATTCCCAGTCAGGGCACATGCCTGGGTTGAGGGTTCAGTCCCCACTCAGGAGGCATAAAAGAAGCAACCAATCAATGTTTCTCTCCTTCTCTGCCTCCCTCCCTTCCCCTTCTCTAAAAATAAATAAAATCTTAAAAAAAATAAATAAATAGAATACACTATGACTAAAATACTTTCTGCCTTAGTATAAACAATATGAGTTTACCAACTCTAGAGCATAAAATTGAGACACATTCTTTATATGCTGTAGGTAGTAGTGATATTACAAGAAACTTGCACTGTCTAAGCTACATATCCTTCTAAAAAGTTTAAAATCTATTCTACTACCATATTTTACATTACCTCTGGTAATCAAGGAGAACATTACATTTACATGTAAAGCAAAAAATTAACCTGCACACCTTAATTTCTATCAATTCATACTAAAATTCTGAGTCTACACCTGGAATTCACTCATTACAGTGCAGTACAGTGACAGATCATTATATATGTCACAACAAAATTCCATTATGAACCACTCCTAGCTGTACATACACAAAAGGACTGGAAACAGGCAGTCAACCACTGTTCATGAACATTCACAGCAGTACTCTTAACAACAGCTAAAAAGGTAGAAACCCACCAGTCCATCAACAAATGAATGGATAAACTGTGGTATATACATATGCTTGATATAAGTGAAAACAGCCAGACAAAAAGGCCACACAGTCTATGATTCCATTTACATGAAACAGAGAACAGATAAATTCATAAAGACAAAAAGCAAATTGGTGGATGATATGTACTGTTAGAGATATATACTAAAATATTTACGGATGCAATGATATGTCAAAGATGAGCTTTGCAATAATGGTAGGGAGACAGGAAAGATATATGGATGAAAGGAGACAGGCTACAAGTAAATAACTGTTAAAACTGGGTGATAAATAAATGTGGGTTTGACTTCCAGTCAAGATGGAAGCATAAGCAGACATGGCTCGCCTCTTCTCACAACCACATCAAAATTACAACTAAAATACAGAACAACCATCACTTAGAACTGTCAGAAATCAGGTTGAATGTTAGTCTGACAACTACAGAATTAATGAAATCACATTCACCCAGATTGGTAGGAGGAGCGCAGACACAGAATGGGGCAGTCCCTCACCCATGTAGTGAATAGAAACTCGGAGGCATATCTTAGGAGTGAGGAGTTCCAGACCCATACCAGGCCCTCCAGCACAGTTCCAGTGCCAAGAAGATAAGCCCCCACAACTTCTGGCTGCAAAAATCAGTGGGGATTGAGTTGGTGAAAGAAACTTAAGCCCCAAACAGTTCCTTTTAAAGAACCCACATATGGACTCACATACCCAGACTCACTCTCTCTGACCTCCAGCACTGGGCAACAGCTTGAAAGGCACCAAAGGTATACAGGGAGAAAATGAAGTATCTCACACATCAAGGCAATCAGAGGCCATTCTACCTTTTCTAAACTCTCCCCCACACCGAGCCAGCAAACCAGTGCCTGAGACTCCATCAACCTGGGTAACACTGTTTGATCCCCAAATAGGAGATCCCAAGACTCCACCCACCCAATTTACAGGCCCACCTAAGCTGCTTTTTCATATGAATAATTAGTCTTGGCTCATGTTTCACAACTTCTTAAATCCTCTCAAACAAGCGACAGCTGGCCTCACTGAGCCCCAGGTCTTGTACTAGGAGCAGCCAGCCTAGATTCACAGCTTGGCTTCACTTGGGAATCTCCAAGCCCAGCACAAAAGGTAGCCACCTCACATAGCTTTATAGCTCAAGCAGGATGGCCCTGAGCAAAACACAGGTGCGGGGCTGATCTTGGCCTGCACCACCTGGGAAACGCACACCCAGTGGACAGCTACAGACCACACTGGACTACCACTACCGTGCCCCTGCACAGCTGATCCTCCAAGGGACAGACTAGTAGTAAGTGGTCACTGTCAATTCTTGCAGCTGACTGGCCTGGGTAACTCCCTGCCATTGATCTGCCAATAGCAATCAAGGCTCAGCTACAAGACGAGGGTGTTCTCAGCCCGCATGAAGGGCCCACCTTGAGTACCCAGCTTAGGTGATAGGGGAGGCTATGCCACTGGACCCTACAAGACACCTACTATATTAGGCCATACTACCAAGACATGAAGTCAAAGTAGCTCTATCTAATACATAGAAACAAACACAGGGAGCCTACCAAAACAAGGAGACAAAGAAACATGGCCCAAATGAAAGAACAAATCAAAACTCCAGAAAAAGAATCAGAAACAAAGGGAACACTAATTGAAATAAAGAGCAATTTACAGGAAAACAACAATAGAGTGGGTGAAGCTCAGAATCAAATCAATGATACAGAACATAAGAAAGCAAAAACAACCACGCAGAACAAGAAAAAAAGAATCCGAAAAAATGAGGATAGCATAAGCAACCTCTGGGACAACTTCAAGGGGTCCAACATTCACATCATAGGGGTGCCAGCAGGAGAACAATGAATTAGAAATCTGTTTGAAAAAATAATGAAAGAAAACTTCCCAATTTGGTGAAGGAAGTAGACATGCAAGTCCAGGAAGCACAGCGAGTCCCAAACAAGATGGACAAAAAGAGGCCCACTCAAAGACACTCATAATTAAATGCCAAAGTTTGAAGACAAAGAATCTTAAAAAGCAGCAAGAGAAATAGTTACCTACAGGGGAGTTCCCATAAAACGGTCAGCTGATTTCTCAAAAGAAACTTTGCAGGCTAGAAGGGACTGGCAAGAAATATTTAAAGTCATGAAAAGCAGAAACCTACAGTCAAGAATGCTCTCCCCAGTAAAGCTATAATTTAGAATTGAAGAGCAGATAAAGAGCTTCCCAGACAAGAAAAAACTAAAGGAGTTCATCATCACCAAACCATTATTACATGAAATGTTCAAGGAACTTACTTAAGAATAAGACGATCAAAACCATGAACAATAAAATGGCAAAAAATACAAAATCTATTAATAATTCAATCAAAAAAAAAAAAAACTAAGCAAACAAGAACAGAAACAGAATCATGGATATAGAGAGCGTTTTGATGGTTGCCTGATGAGAGAGGGCTGTAGGGAAATGGGTGAAGAGGTTAGGGGACTAAGAAGTACAAATAGGTAGTTAAAGAATAGCCACGGGAATGTGAAGTACAGTATAGGAAATAGAGTAGCCAAAAGACTTACATGCATGACCCATGGACATGAACGATGGTGGGGAGAATTTGCCTGAGGGATTAGGGGTTACTGGGTAAGGGGGGAGGGATAAAGAGGGAAAACAAGACAACTGTAATAGCATAATCATTAAAATACAATTTTTTAAAAATAAAAAATATGGGGGTTCATTATCTATTCTCTCCATTTCTGAATATGTTTGGAATCTTCTATGATGAGTTATTAATTACTATGTTAATGATTAGTAAAATAAGACTTAAAATTAGTTTCCTTATACTTCAGCTACACTTGAGATGGTCCTACCAATATTCTTTAGTCAACACAAGTCACAATTCCACACACATCTGCTGAACTTGCTGCACTACGATGCATATCAAAATTAGAATCTAGTTGCTAACAAATACACATATTTTCCTTAGGATATTTTGTTTTGCTTTCAGGTTTTCTTCACAAACATTAGTTCACTACCAACTATGTCTGAGAAAATTTCATTTGTAAATGGAGAAAGTTAGCAGAGCCAAGGCTAAATGTAGTTAATTGGGTTGACAGAGTGGTAATACTAAAAACTTCAAGTCTCCTTTCTAAGCAATTAATGTTTGATGTTAAAATGACCAGGTCAGCTATTTCTTTTAAAAACAAAATCCACTGGCCAGTGTGACTCAGTTAACTGGAGTATCATCCTATGAGCCAAAAGGTCACCAGTTGGATTCCCAGTCAGGGCACATGCCTAGGTTGGGGGTTCAGTCTCCAGTGGGTCAGGGTGCAGATCAATGTCTCTCTTAAATCAATGTTTCTCTTCCTCTCTCTCTCCTTGCCTCACCATCTCTCGAAAATCAATAAGCATGTCTTCAGGTAAGGATTAAAAAAATAAAAATTAAAAAACACCCATACATTTAAAAACAAAATCCAGTAACTGCCATTTTGCAAGTGTCTCTTCTTCTCAATGCTTTACTTCTTTGAAAATCCCTTTTTTTTTTTTTATCTGTTATTATCTTCTTTAGAGAGAGGGAAAGGGAGGGAAAGAAACTTCAATGTGAGAGAGAAGTATCAATTGGGACCAGGCCACAACCCAGGCATGTGTCCTGACAGGGAATCAAATTATGACCTTTCACTCCATGGTTGGTTCAACCAACTGAGCCACACTGGCCAGGGCAAAAGTTTTTCTCTTGTTTTTCAGTAGTGTCTTATTAAATATTAAGGTCTGTAAAATTTGTACTTCTGGGGTACAAACTTTACTGATTATTATTCCTTCTAGAATCAAACTATAACATCAATAAAAATTATAATTGACACACAAAAAAAACATTAGAAACACATACAACTCCCCCAATTCAAACTCTTAAATACCCCCAAATTAACATTTAATAATCCTTATATCACTTTTCATACCAACACTATTCTCATAGAATTACATCTACATAAACTGCTAATGTTTGATTCATCTTCTCCCAATATCAGCACTCTTCCTTTCTAGCTAATATGTTCTTGTCCATTAACTCACAAGTATCTAATTCTTATAACATAATTTCACCCAAAATAAAACTGGCTATTCCAAATGGCCAATTGTCCAAATACTTCTTTCCCACTACAAGGAGTATTAGCACTGTTCAGCTGTCAGAACCAACTTGAAAAACAGAAACACAGAAGAATCACAACAGTGTCCTTACTCTAAGATTTTATTTCAACAATTTTCTAAAAAGAACCTCCCCAAATGACACAAACTTGCTAAAACTGAGGCTCTAAACATGCCAGGACTAGATCAAAGTACCACATGTAAAGCTGTTATAAGTATTAAAGTTACAAAAGAAAAACAGTCTTAATACATGTAGCGATTTTTAAACCTCGCTTAAAACACCCGGCTGTCTGACTGAAGCGTGCAGAACCCAGCCTTCTCCCGGCTGGCTATGGACACGCTTAAAAACCACTATAGAAATAATCATACACAGAAACAGTTTTCTGAGTGGAAGTCAAAGACAGAGCACTCAGTCTCCAATTCTTTGAGCCGCTCCGGGCTAAACCCCTCTAAGGGGAAGAGCCCCTTTCCTTTGTCCCAGTGGGTTTTTATTGAGAAAGTAGACACAGTTTGTGGATTCACAGTCTGGCAGAAGGGATTAAGGGGAACACGTATCTTACAAGGATGCTAACAGAGTTTCTGTTGTGATTCCCGGCAGAGATTGGAGTTTTATCATATGAAAAGACTACAGGTTTCAGAGGTTTCCTGACTGTGCCTTCAAATTCCAAGTTAATAACATCCTTCAGCAAACAGATCTCACAGGATCTTGCATATTCTTTGTCCCAGGCCTGATTACCCCGGGGGTCCGCCGTCTCCGGTCTGAGCTGCCCCTTCCTTAGGCTATTTGCTAAGTAAACCCTGTAGGGCTGGAGACAGAGGCAGCAAGGAGACTTGGATTTCTTACACCTGAGTACAAAGACTCAGGCTAAGAGAGGGCAGGGGTAGATGCCGATCACCCCTTCCTTTCCATAGCCCCTTCATTTATTTCCACAGTCTTGTGAGACTTATTCCACAGAGGCCTTTACGAGATCAGAACCTGGCTTAGGTTGCCCCTTCCTTTGAGGAGTCTTACCCGTCACTGGTAACTGATCTAGCATTAAAGGCCAGGCACAGAACAGGTAGCGTTCATGCCAGGGGAACAAGTTTTGTCTCCTTAGTGGCTCCTGATCTGGAGATTTCTCACTCAGCCTAAGTCACAGGGGGTCACAACTTCCTGAGACCAGGCAGGGCAGCCACCAACAGTGGTCCCCAACAAATACAAATTCTCTTTTAATGAGTTTTAATACAAACTTCAAATGACATACGGCCCTAAAGAATATTCAGTATTCTTGAGTATTATTAGTAGCTGACATAATATTCGTAAGACCTAATCCTGCCTGCTTGACAACAGCATTAATAAGCAGGCTGTGACTACCAGTCAATCTAACAACCTGAGGATTTCCATAAAAGTATCCAAAACCCTGTCTTGTTTTGTTTTTTTTTTGAATTGACATATGATATCTCAGGTGTTTCAGGTACACAGCAATAATGACTTGATATGCATGTATACTGGAAACAATCACAGTAACTCTAGTTAACATCTATCACAACAGCTACAACTTTTTTCTTGCAGTAGGAACCTTTAAAATCCACTTTCTTAGCAACTTTCAGATATACAGTACAGTATCATTAACTATAGTCACCATGCTGCACATTACTAAAACCATGTTTGTTTTAATTCATTAGATTTCCAACCTGTATCTCTAATTTTACTAGCCACTCTTACTCACTTTAAAGTGCGAGTGTAAAAATTCTACCATGTCCAATCGGTCCTAATCTCCTCAATCATTCTATCTTTAGCTGAATCTGGTTTGTGTAGAAATCAAAATGTTTCAATACATTCTGTTTTGTTAACTTCTACTAATTCTAAGTTTTCTTACCACAATTGCAAAACTGAATCAGGACAGAAAAAAAGCAGGCCATGATGTACAAAAGGGGAAAGATCCACTGAGTTCAGTGAAAAACTAGCCTATGATTCCTATAATTCAGCACTTCAAGCTCCAAAGCTATTATCCCCAAAAAACAAACATATTAGTTCTTATATTTGCAACTTGGAACTCGGAAGAAACAATGGTAAAATAGTTAGGTTCCCAGACATGCTCAACAAGAGTCTACTTATTCCATCCTGGCTGATGTGACTCAGTGGTTGAGTACCAGCCTATGAATCAAAGGGTTGTCAGTTCAATTCCCAGTCTAGGGCACATGCCTAGGTTGCTGGCCACGTCCCCAGTAGGGGGGCGAGCAAGAGGCAACCACACGTTGTTTCTCTCCCTTTCTCCCTCCCTTCCCCTCTGTCTAAAAGTAAATAAAATCTTTAAAAAAAAAAGAGTCTACTTATTCCATGACATCTCTAAACTAGTCTGAGTTCCAGATTCATTCACAGCTAGACAGTGCAACAGGAAGAGCACAGCCATGGAACTTGTAAAGCATGTGCAAGTTGGGCAGAAACCCTGACTGCCAATTACTAAGCATATGACCAAAAAAAACTCATTTAACTTTTTTGAATCCTAACTTCCTGATCCGTAAGAGAATATTGCTTATCATGGAGAGTTTTTTAAGGAGTAATGCTAACACAAATCAACCTGCAGAGACTGTAACAAAGCATGTACTCAATAAATATAAGCAATTGCTATGTATCGCCCTCTTCTCTTCCCTATTCCCCTCTTCCCACTATCTTTTTTTATCCCCTATCCTACAGTAAGCATCCTACTCAGTATTCATTAAATAGAATATAGAATCAGAAAATCTCGATTTGATTCCAGGCATTATCTCTCATGAGATATGGAACTTTCAGGGTATTTAATGTCTCTGAACCTTTAATTGCTCATGCTAAATAAATAAACAAATAAATAAATAAATAAATAAAATAACTGGCTTCATTTATAAATTGGCATAAACTGTACAGTACCAGAAATGTTAGCTTTTACCTATCCCAAAGGGCTCCTACACAAAAATTACCTGCCCTCCAAAATTAAAGGGGCATAATCAGCAAATGAGCATAATCTAGCATCACAAGAGGAAGAAAACAAGCTAAATTAACTAACCCACTTATGAGATCCCCTTTATACAGTATAACAAGAATATACTTGTTAACCCAAATAAAGCTCTTACTGGGGGAATGCCAGGCCAAATTTTTTAATTAAATTAGAAAGTTTAGCTGTATGGAAGACTTTTCTGTCCTTACTCAACCTAGCAATTTGCACGAAAATCTTTCTTAAGCAGTTTCTACTCCTTTTAGCTTTGCTCGCTTCCTACTCCCCAAAATAGTTCCCATGATAAAGACACTGTGGACCCTAAAATAGAGCAAAGAGAATTGGCTAGATGAACAAGTGTGTTCAAGTTAAGTAGCAACTGTCCTTGACATAAACTACTAAAAAAAAATTCAAACTGGTCAAGTCAACCAAAAGATGGAAAAAGGCAGATTTTTCTTTATATAAAAACCACTTTCTATTTTACATATTATTTCCTCATAACTTTCAAAAATCTTGTCATATTTAAGTCTACTTTTTGGAGAAGTTTTGCCATCGACAATACAATTTTATTTTAATATTTTTAAATCGTCACCCAAAGATGCGTTTATTCATTTTAGAGAGAGAAAATAGGACAGAGACAGAGAGAAACACTGATGTGAGAGAAACTTCCATAACATTGATTGACTGTCTCCCCATACATGTCCCAACTGGGGATCATACCTGCAACCTACGTGTGTGCCCTGACTGGGATAGAACCAGCAACCTTTCCGTGCGTGGGACAATGCTCCAACCAACTGAACCACCCAGCCAGAGCTAATAATACAATTTAATAATTAATGTTAAAAGGACCCAAAGAGCTAATGAAGTACTCAAGGACTCAACTGCATTACAGTCAAAAGAACTTGGCAACTAAACACCTTAGCCTAACAGGACTGTACTTCCAAACTATAGGAAAACAAACAAAATGAAAACTGAAGTCTCAGGATAAAAACCACCCATGAGGTAACTTCACTGGCCTTGGGTATAAAAAATCCTGAAAACACAACTACCTTATTTTTCAGACAATAATACACACCTAGGTTTTAGAGGAGGAAAATAGGGGAAAAAATTTTGAAGCAAAAAATGTGGTAAAATATTTAAAAACATAAAGAACATAATATTTCACCAATGTAAATCTAAACAGAACTCAAAAGCAGCATTAACAACCATTATTCCTCCCAAATTGGGGGGGGGGGGGGATGCATCTTACAGTCTTATACTCCGAAAAACACAGGTACGAATTTTCCCTGAGAGGAGACATATTTATGTAAGGTGTTGATTATAACCCAGTAAGGTTCATAGAAGGTATACAGAAAGATCTCAAAAGGCATTCAAATGGGTACTTCTAGCATCCTTGGTTCCCTATTCACTGCACCAAGGTTAGCAGCCCAACACATCACAAAGTCAGCTACCACCACAACTTCCACAAAACCTTCATCATTATCCGAAGCCTGTCTGAGCCTCAGGAAGGCATCTAGTGCATCGTATAGTCCAAATATTTAAAAGCTACTACTATGATACCTGACCAGGTAGCTCAGTTTTGAGATTCATCCCCGTATATCAAGGCTGTGGGTTCCATCTCTAGTCAGAACACATACAAGAGTCAACCAATGAATGCGTGGAAAAACGGAACAACAAATTGATGTTTCTCTTTCTCTGTCTCTCCCTCCCTTCCTCTCTCTTACTACAATCAATCAATAAAGATGAGAGAGAGAGAGAGAGAGAGAGAGAGAGAGAGAGAGAGAGAGAGAGAGAGGGGCTACTAAGATAAATATATTTTCACCCCACTAAAATCAGAATACTGACTGATGTAAAGTTTAGGACCACCCCCAAAAAAAAAGGAGCCACTGATAGTGGCTCTTGGCACCATGGTACTAATTGGTATTAACATGTTTAAAAGTAAGAGACTACATGAGAATTATCATGACTTAATTGGGGATACTACCTATAAGTCTAAAAGTGCTTCAAAGTTACATGATGACAGCAGGAAGGGAAAAGGAAAGAGATGAGAGATTGAGATAGAGATAGAGATAGAGATAGAGATAGAGATAGAGACAGAGACAGAGACAGAGATAGAGATAGAGATAGATAGAGAGAGAGAGAGAGAGATCGCTTCATAGCAGACAACTACCTGAAAAGGACATAGTCACCAGACAGGTTAAAACATGTTTGTATTTGCCAATACTTAGTAGTTACCACACCATATTATTGTCAGATTTCCCAACATGCAAAACAAAAAGAAGCCACCCTTTGTTAAGTACTTAACTGCTGATTTCTATAAAGAAATGACTTCTGGAATGGGGACAATTTAACCTTCTGCAATCAATCTTTTTGATTTTTAAAACCTTTAAAACCTTTAGGAAATTGAGATTCACCTCAATTTTAAGGCTTTCCATGTTGGTTGAATAAACTTGTATATTTGTGGTATCAATAAACTATAAGATCACTTTTCTATTTCAAAACTACATCCACACTTCTACTGGATTTTAGAGTATTTTTAAAAGGCTAAATACTAAGTTTGCAAAAACAAGAAATACAGTAGATGTGGCAGGCATTCAACAAGTTTATCACTTAAATTCCTAAAGTAAAAGCTTGAAAAAAAATTTATGAGATAAATTCCTAGTAGTGCTACTGAAGATACAATGTTACTAATATGGAAATTGAGAAATATCCAAAATATTCTGAAAACAGACTCGCCTTCTAAAAATAAGGAGGAAAAACATCTGTCAACCCAGAAACTACTGGTTCTTAAAAATGATAATCACATGGGAGGCTTTCTGTAAATACTTTAGTTCTGAATTGCAATAACCCTAATCTTTCAAAACATGTTTTGGTCATGCCTTACCACTTACAAGCAAATTTCTGGTGCCTTTATATTGATACAAAGGACTCTGTTACTTTTTTGCTTCTGCAAACTGCCGGTTTACGCAAAGATCTACCACACCATAGCTCACTTTCAATCATTAAAAGAAAAACAATTATCTGCCAAAATTTTTCTAATAAATCTACAATAATATATTTTAGTTATGGTTCTAAGAATACACAAATCGGTAATCAATCTGAAGTCAAATTCTATACATCTACTTAAGTTGGAAAGAGAGAAACCTTCAGAAAATAAGCAACCGACGATCACACCATTGTATTTTAAGTTACTTATGAAACCAACAGTTCAAGAACTTGGGGAAAGAGAGTTTTAAAGACATTTTAAAGTAACTAAATCATTTGTGTTTTATAATGACGACAGCCCTAACAACCTCTACACATGCATTATGGTGGGACGGAAGTGAAAATGATGAGATGGGAAAAAACCCGACTTGAAAACGGACCGGCAGGCAGATACAACAAACCTTCAATTAAAGGAATTTTGAGATTAACTTCTCTGAGACGCCTTCCCTCACTCCCCACTCGCTTCCTCCTCTCCCTCCGGGAGGTCTGTGTAATGTGACTCATGACAAATTTTTTAAATAAATAAATAAAAGACACACCCTCTGGGTTGAACTGACATAATCGCCCCCACCCCATCCTCCCCCGACACACACCCCGCTTTTCCTCTCCTTTCTGCTGCTCCTCCCTGCGCCTCGTCCCTGCCCTTTCCTCTCCCCTCTCTCTTCGGTCCTAGACCCCTCTCCGCACGGAGAGGCGATGGGGCGGCAGCTGAGTCTCCGGACAGAAGCCCAGCGAACTGCCGGCTGCTCAGGGGCAGCGCGACTCGGGGCGCCGAGCCCGCAGGGGGATTCCGGGCTGCGACGGGTTCCCGACTCCCTCGCCCATTTTCTCTCTCCCCTTCTATCGGTTTCAACCACCACAGCCACTTCCTGTAACGCAGCTCGACTCCCCGCGCCGGCCACTTGCTCTGCCCCTGGCTGGAGCTTGGGACTGAGGCGGCCGCTGAGGTTAAGGCAGTTCCCCACCCCGCCCAGTGGGCTGGTCACTCGGGCGGCCAGCGGAGGGTCGTCGGCCCAGCGCCCACCCGCGCGCCCGCGCTCCTCACCTGTATGTAGTTGTTTTCACAGTAGTCCGCCACCCGGGTCAGGTTCTGGTAACTCTCTATCAGCGCCCTCTTGCCAGACGGGATCTCCTCCTCTAGTAACATCTGCAGCTCTGCCATTTTCCACCCCTCCGCATCGCTTCCTCTCGCGTTAAAGACACAGAAGCAGCAAGGTCCGCGGAGGCTCCGAGCACCTCACAGCCCGGATACAAACCGCCTACCCGCCCTCCCGCCTGGTATTGTGGGACGGCACCTCCTCCTCTTCCTCCTCACTCTCTCCACCCCCCTCCACCCACTTCGCGCAGGCGCCTCAACCCCGTTCTCTCGCGAGTCTTCAAGCCATTTCCCTCCTCCCCCCCACCACAAGATTTTTTTTCTTTTGGTATGGTCTTCTGGGAATTGTAGTTTCTCACGTGCCTGGCTTCCGGTCAAAAGCGCATGCGTCCATGGAGCCTCCAACGACAAACCCTGCGGAGCGTAATAAAAGGTGGACCGGGGGTGGTGGTTTAGGTACGGTGTTTCCTAAAAGCTCCAGAAGAAGGAGCCGTAGGACGATAACAGGGAATAAAACCGTTCCCGAGAAGGCCATGAATCCTGGCAGAACTTTGAACATGGAACTTCACACCGTACTCCAAAATGTAGTCAGGATCTATCATAGGTCTAAATATAAGAGGTAAAGAAATAAGCTTCTGCAAGAAAACATACAATAATTTCACAAGCTTGGGGTAGGCAAAAGTTTTTTTAACTAGGATACAATAAGTACTAACAAAAAAGGGTAAATTGATAAATTGCTTTTTATTGTAATAAAATGAAAGATAAGCCATTGTTTTGCTATCACTGTAACAAATTTAGCGACAAAACTAATTTATTATCTCATAGATCTGGAGATCACAAGGCTCAGTTGGGTAAAATTAAGGTGCCAAGAGGGCATTGTTGCTTCTGGAGACTCTGAGGAGAATGCATTTCCTTCCCTTCTTCAGCTGGTAGAGCCTACATGCGTTCCTTGGTCCATGGCCCTTTCTTCCACCTTCAAGACAGCTGCAGAGCATCTTCAAAATTCTCTCTGACTCTGCTTCTGACACCAAGTTGCCTTCTCTCTCACTCTGACCACCATCCCTATTACAAGGGCCTCATGACTACATAGGTTTCACCTAGATAATCCAGGATAATTTCCCCATCTCAAGATCCTTAACTTGACTACATCTGCAAAGTCCTCTTTGCCATGTAAGGTAATATACTCACAGCTTCCAAGAATTAGGACATGGACATCTTTGGAAGTCCATTAGCCTGCTATAGCCATCACTAAAATTAAAAGCCTCTGTTCATTAAAAGACACTATTAAGAAAGTGAAAAGATAAGCCACAATGCATACAGTTGACAGAGGACTCATTCCAGAATATATATATTTTTTAATTCCTCCAAGTCAATAAAAAGATAGACAATCCAATTAAAAAATGGACAAAAGAAGACAATTGCACTTCACAAGAAGCCAATAAATATATGACAAGGCACTCAACTCATTACTCATCAAGGAAATGCAAATAACAGTACATTCTAAGAATGCAGTGTAAAATTAAAAAGACTACACTGCACACCCCATTAGAATACCTAAAATTAAAAATCCCTATCACCGCAAGTGCTAGTGAAAATGTAAAGTTACTGGACTCGAATGCATTTCTGGCTACAAACTGCTACAGCCACACTGGGAAACAGTTTAGGTTTCTTCCAAAGCCAAACATATGCCTAATATAAAACCTAACGTCCTACTCCTAAAAACTTACCAAGAGAAATAAAAATTTACATGTATGTTCATTTAAAAAACATTATATGAATGTTTATAATAACTTTATTCATAATCTCTAAAAGCTGGGAACAACTCATATGCCCTTCAACTTGATAAACAAACTGGTACATTCAAACAATAGAGTACTATTCAGCAATAAAATGTAATGAACTATATGTAAACACAAACCCATGGGTGAATCACAAATGCATTTTGCTAAGTGAAAGAAGTCAGACACCTCACCCCACACCCTAAAAAAGACCAACAGTATCTAGCGTTGACAAGAATGTATTGCATCTAGCATACACACACAGTGTGCTGCATGTATGAATGTACAAGTGTAAAAGGGCTTAATCACTTTGGAAGTCCCTATTTGGTTTGGCGGTACCTATTAAAGCTGAATACATACATCCTTAAAGCACAGCAATTCACACCTGTGTATGTATATGTCCACAAAAGGGCATGTACAAGAATGCTCATAGCATCTTTATTCACCATAGTCAAAAAATGGAAACCCGAAAGCCTATCAACTACAGGAAGGTTAAATAAACAGGTATATTTATATGATGGACTATTACACGGCAATAAAAGTAACAAACTATTGATACATGCAACAACATGAGTAAATCCATTGCTAGATGCACTTTCATGGATGAAAGCTGTTTTATTAAGTGAAATGAGGCAGACATAAAAGAGTACATATAATATAATTGATTCCATTTCTATGAAGTTCCAAAAAAGGCAAAAGTAATCAACAATGACAAAAATTCACAGTAGAGGTCAAATGTTGTAATCAATACATTGGGAAGCAACATCAGGAAATCTTCAGGGGCATGAGTAATATCTTTTTTTAACTAATTTTTGCCCTGGTTGGTGTGACTCAGTGGATTGAGTGCTAGCCTGTGAACCAAAAGATCGCTGGTTCAATTCCCAGTCAGGGCACACACCTGCGTTGTGGGCCAGGTCCCCAATTGGAGGCATGTGAGAGGCAACTGATTAATGTTTCTCTTTCACATCAATGTTTCTCTTCTCTTTCTCCCTTCCTTCCTCTCTGTGAAAATAAACAAATAAAATCTTTGAAAAAATAATGTGTTATTATTCGATTACAGTTGACATATGATAATAGCTCCATATGTAAAACATAATGATTAGACATTTATGCAGTAGGAATACCCTGTCTGGTCAGTGGTTGTAGGTGTGCATATATAAATTAAAAATCATCACTTGCTTTACACAATTTACTGTATGTGTGTTATATTTCAATTTAAAAATGACTAAAGAAAAAATAATCTTTTTTAAAAGCCTCATTTACAAAAAAGAAAAATCAACAGACAAAATCAAGAATAAAACTTACACATATTGGCAAATATGTTGAACTTTAAAAATAAAAATAAAGGAAACTTCTATTTTTAAAAAAATAGGTTATCTTCAATGGAAAAAAATACCAAGTCAACCTTTTCCTCTACAATAGATGTCAAAAAATAATGGAACAAAGTCTATAAAATCCTGCAATACAATTAATATGATTCAGTGATTCTTTATCTAGTGTGAAAGATAACAATATCTAAATGCAAAGTTAAGTATAGTTAAACATCAAAGTAAGTTTGAATTGAATTAATAAAATAACTGGTTATTAGAATATCAAGGCTAAAATGAAAAAAATCTTAAAAACTACCAGAGAGAACAAACAGATTTTTCTACAAAAGGATGACAATTAATAGAACTTTTATCAACAACCATAAACACAAAATATTAGAAACTTATATCCTGAGACCATTGAGGGAAAATAACTTTCAGCCTAGAATTTAACCCGGATAAATGTCATTCCAAGGATGATATATCTACAGTTCAGTCATAGAGGAGAGTTTACCACCCAGAAACCTTCAATTAAAAAAAGCAGAGCCCTGCCCTGGCTGGTGTGAATGAGTAGATTGAGTGCCAGCCTACGAACCATTTATGCAATAGGAATACTTGAACCAAAGGATTGCTACTTCAGTTCCCAGTCAGGGCAAATGCCTGGGTTGCAGGCCAGGTCTCCAGTAGGGGGCATGCAAGAAGCAAACCACACAATATTTTCTCCCTCTTTCTCTTTCCCTTCCCTGCTCTCTAAAAATAACTAACTAAATAAAATCTTTAAAGAAACAACAAATAAATTAAAAAATTTTGTAAAAGCACAGCCTGACTGGTGTCACTCAGGGTACTACAATGTCCTCCCGCATACTGAAGGGCCATCAGTTCCATTCCTGGGTTGCAGGCCAGGTCTCCAATTGGGGGCATGCAAGAGCCAACTGATTGATACTCTTTTCACACATCTGTGTTCCTCTCCCTCTCTTTCTCCTTCCCTTTCCCTCTCTCTAAAAATGAATAAATATAATCCTTAAAAAAAAAGCAGAGGGAAAGTGTGGAATAAAAGAAAATGAAAATGAAATGCATTGGTGAATTTGATTACTTATGACTTAACAAAATAACTTTTTTTTTCAAGTAAAATACATATCTGAGATTCCTCATATGGTATTTTTATTTGTTTGTTTGTTTGTTTGTTTTTAGAGGGGTAAGGAGGGAGAAAGAGAGGGAGAGAAACATCCATGTGTGGTTGCCTCTCGCATGTCCCCGACTCAGCAACCTGGCCTGCAGCCCAGGAATGTGCCCTGACTGGGAAGTGAACCAGTGACCCTTTAGTTCAAAGGCCAGTACTCAGTCCACTGAGCTACACTAGCCAGGGCCTCAAATGGTATTTTTAAAAGGAAAACATCCAGCTATGCAGTGCTTACAAGAGACACCTATATAAAAAAATCTTATTGAAATAAAGGAATGGGAAAATATTTACCAAGCAAATATCAACCTAAAGAAAACTGTTGTAAATATTAATAGACAAAAACCTCATTTAAAATGAAGTCAGGAGGAAAGAAGTTCAAGCTCTCACACCCTAAGTGGATTGCAGAACAGAACAAAAAGAACTCTGTTTATAATAGCTCTCCTAACTTCCTCTTCTCCTCTAAAAAAGAGTTTCCGCTCCTATGTTTCTGGGAACTTTAACATGGTTCACCACTAGAACACCTTTTCCAAATTGCAATTCTTTGTTGCTCCTAAATAAACCCATTTTGCTGGGGAAATATCTGGCTATTTGTTTATGATCAACACTATTATAGCAATAATAATGTCAAAGTAATTACGTCAAGGCCAAAAAAAAATTACAAAGGATAAATGGGAAATCACAGCCAATCAATATATAAAGCAAAACAGTTACAAAGAAAAATGGACATATCAACAATCATAAATGGAAGATTTCTTTTTATTTTCTTTATTTTTTTCATAAATGGAAGATTTTCACACACCCCTACCAGAGACCAAAAAGCAAGCAAAAGTTGATGTAAATTGTTTGAACAATAAAATTAACAAAAGCACAAATAACCAATATTAGACACGAAAATGAGAACATTACCTAAATTATGATAATGAACACTAAGAAATTTTCATACTTCCAGAAGGGACTTGGTTGAATAATAAATAGCAATTCTACCTGTATTTCCTTCAGTTTAACTGGTTTGGAAGAAGTGAGTACAGACAAATTTGTGCACCAGTTAATGTTCCTTATTTGAGCAGTGATGTGAATTTCAAAATATTTTCTAGAAGTTACTTTAATTCAAGATTGAAAAATCCCTTGCCTAATTGAAATGGGTCATGGTCCTAAATAAAAGAGATAAAATAATAACATTTCTATAATAAAACTTAAGATAAAAATTATATTACACTTGGAGTAAGTAAAAACTAAAAAGTACATTAAAACATGAAAAATGAAATAAAAAATGATAAATTGGATTCCATAAAAATTAGCCCTGACTGGTGTGGCTCAGTGGGTTGGACCTTGTCCTGCAAACGAGAAGGTCACCAGTTTGATGTCTGGTCAGATCACATGCCTGGGTTGCAAGCACAATCCCCAGGTGGGGGCATGCAAGAGGCAGCCTATGTACGTTTCTCTTGCACATCAATATTTCTCTCCCTCTCTTTCTCCCTCCCTTTCCCTCTCTCTAAAAATAAATAAATAAAATCTTTAAAAAAATTAAAAACATTTGCTCCTCAAAAGACACAATTTAAAAAATGAATATGCAAACCAAAGATATTTGCAAAAATAATTCTAACATGGAAGTAGTATCTATAATAGATAAAGAACTCTTACAACTCTATGATAGGATGGATGACAAATAAATCCATTTTTAAAAAAGATTTTGGGGGAGGGCGGTAATGGGAGGGAGGGGTGGGTGGGCCGGATTGGGAGTAAAGAGGAGAAAACTGTACTTGAACAATGATTAAAATAAAATTTAAAAAAATGTGACAAGACAAAAAAAAGATTTGAACCAGGCACTTTACCAAAAAAGACATAAAATGACCAATAAACACAAAAAAGAAGCTCAATTACATTAGCCATTAAGTAAATAGAAATTTAAACCTCAATAAGATACCACTAAACTAAAATTTAAAAGATTGACAATACTAATGCTGTCAATAATGTGGAGCAACTGCAACTCTCATAAAGTACTGGTGGAAATGCAAAATGGTGAGGCCACTTTAGAGCACAGTTATATAGTTTCTCATAAAGGGGAAAAGTACCTATCTTCAGTTCCTACAATTTCAGTTCCTACAATTTCTTGATTATTAACTCAAGAAAAATTAAAACATATGGAAGACTTAAAAACAATTGTCTCAAACAACCAAAATGCAAAAAGAACCATATGTCTGTGTGGATAAACTAATTATAATATACCCACACAATGGAATATTACTGAGCACTTAAAAGGAACAAAATGAAGGAACATGCAACAAACAAAAATGGGCCATAAAAGCATTGTGCATAGTGAAAGAAGACAGACACACAAATATATGTATCCTGTATGATTCCATTTATATGAAATTTTAGAAAAGGCAAAACTAAAGTGTTAGAAATCAGATCGGACTTTGCCAGAGACCAGAATGGGAATCAGGGTGTGACTCCCAAAGAAACAGAACTAAACTTTTACTTATTGATTTTAGAGGGAGAAAGAAATATTGACTTGTTGTTCCACTTATCTGTGCATCCACTGGTCAATTTTTATGTGTCCTGACCAGGGATAAAACCCACAACCTTGGAGCATCAGGATAATTCTCTAACTGAATGAGCTACTCAGCCAGGGCCTGTATAAGTAAACTTTTAATGGTAATGGAAATGATATATATCATGATTGTAGTGGGAATTACATGGTTAGATACGTTTGCCAAAGGTCTTAGAATTACACATTTAAAATCTGTAGGTGTTAATTGTAACTAAATTATATCTAACTGAAGTTAACCCCCAAAAAGTACAGGCTATAGAAAATTCCTTTGATGTGAGAACAAAAAAACACTTATATATTTTTGTCTCCCTTGACATATGATAAAAAAACATAAATCCTAAAAGATGGGAGATAACATGATTTTCCAAGTAATAAAGGTGACTGAAGGGTCACAAGGTAACATTAAGAATTATAATCATTATGTTGTATACCTGAAACTAATATAATGTTATATGTCAATTATATCACATTTTTTAAGAAATGGAGTGTTGAGGGTTTTTTTTACAACCACAAACTAGTGATGAATAACAAAGCATTTCAAAAGATAACACCCCCTTACCCAGGTCCATGTGGCTCAGTTGCTTGGAGCATTGTCCTGTAAACAGAAAGGTCACAGGTTGATTCTGGTCATGGCACATGTCTAGGTTATGGGTTCAGTCCCCGATCTGCACATGCAGGAGAGGCAACCAATGTCTCTCTTGCATTACTGTTTCTCTCTCTCTCTCTTCCCCACCCAATTCCATTCCCTCTTTTCTAAAATCAATAAGCAAGTCCTTGAGTGAGGATTAAAAAAAAAAAAAGATAACCCTTCCCAAAATAAATAATTGCAGGTAGATAATACGACATAAAATTATGAGCACCATACTAACATTTCAGAGTCCAACTTTTCTCCCACATTGTGTACTCTTATGCTGTTTATTGATTTAGTATTTTCCTGTGGGTTTTATTCAAATAAATTATAATGAAATGCCTTTCAAAGAAATCCCAACAGAATAAATAATATCCATGTTTCTATAAAACTTAATGATGTACTCCTTGGGCTCAAGCTGAAAATTAGACCTTGTACTTTTATTTCATGGATGTCTTGTTAAGCTAATCAATTTGGTCATAAAAAACAGTAAGTGCAAACCTGGCACATATGCATGGGTAGAAACTGAAATTTCACGTGTTTCACTTTGAAAGAACAGATTGCTGACTATCATAAATACCTTACTTCACAGAGATTAAGATATGTGCCAGGCAAAATCATAATTTAGACTATCTGGGTACACAATTGTTTATTTTGTCATCTGGAACAGATGGCAAGGAGTGATGCTGTATACTTAATGAACCTCAGACATCTGCAAAATTAATTCACTACACTGTATCCCAGGATAATCAATTGGAAGTGGGTGGTCAACAAACAGATTGTAGAGTACCAATGTGGTATAGTGCAAAGAAACCAGGAGTAAGGGGATGGAGGGTTATCCCCCCATCCCCTGCTATTTCCACCCACCACAACTATGTAATATAATTATATTCTTTACCGAGAAAAAAGGAGGGTGGTATCGTGGGTAGTGTATTACTCTGCTCAGACTGCCATAACAAAATATCACAGACCAGATGGCTTAAATGACAGAAATTAATTTTCCCACAATTCTGGAGGCTGAAAGTCCAAGATCAAGGTGTCAGCAGGTTTGGTTTCTCCTGAGGCCTCTTACCCTTGATTCAAAGCAGGGCATCTTTTCTCTGTGTCCCCACACGGCCTTCCCCCTGGTTCTGAGTGTCTTAATCTCTCTTTGGATAAAGACACCAGTCATATTGGATTAGTGTCATACTTTATGACCTCACATAACCTTAATTACCTTTTTCGAGAAGGCCCTATTTCCAAATACAAGCAATATATAAATTTTTTTGGTGGGGAGGCATACAATTCAGTCCATTGCATGAAGTTTACTGACACCCTAGGATTCTGCAACCCTCAACTATTATCTCTCCTTGCTTCTTTTCCAATTAACGATATTATTCAGGAATTTCCAGGAGGAAAAAAGGGAGAGTTAAAAGAACACTCTGTTCAACAGTCTAGAAAGACCCACACAAGACAAGAGGAGTTAAGGTTACAGAATAAATCATGAACCCTCCTTTAAATTTTTACTTTCCACCATTGATTATGGCAGAGACCATAATCTAGGCAGAAACCATCAATTATGGTGGAGAGTCATGATATTTGTGTAGCAGGCTAGACCCACAGGGCAGTTTTCAGGTAGGTCTGATTGTTATTCATTTAATACAGGGGGGAAAATTCTTTCTTATACACATTAAGCCAAACCGATGCAGAATGCCAGAGTTATTTTAGTGTGGAGCAAACTATTATCATTAAATTATTAAAAATTAGCAATGGCTAAAAATGCAGGATGCTGGTAGTCCTTGGGGAAAAAATATAATAGCCTTTAAGTGAAATCACATGTTGTGTTTTTCCCCTTTTTTTCATAAGCTGCAATATTTCCACTATGGTTTGAATGAATTAATCACTTGTTAATGTTGAAAGCTGCTGAATCAATACATCCCTGTCCACTTCCCTTTCTCAATTTCAGTAAGACACTGTAGGTGTCTGTGATAATCAGGGCAGTCTCTGGAGCTGTTGGCCTTGCCAGCAGTAACAAGTATCTCATTCTTTCAATCTAGTGATGAACTGAGGACTAGAGATGGCCCTTCCCTGAACTTTGTCCCTCCAAGCCTTCTAACAGTTTTATAACCCTCTTACTGTTGGCAAATTCTACAGTAATTTCTCTTTTCCTGACTAATACAACTGAACAAAATAATATTTAAAAGTTCTAAAGACAAAGGACAATTCATGTAAAGTTAGTATTTCTTTCATTAGAAGTTCAGAAAATAAATCAAGATAGCATAAGAAAACAAGAAAAATGAGGAAAAGAAGAAAAAGAGGGCTATATTATGATAATTCAGGCTTACTTATAGATCTCAGGAACAAATGCACTCAGTCCTAAGAAAGTACTAGTGCAAATTATTTGTTAGGCCAGCAGAAACCAAGGCAGTATTCTGTTGTAGTGTCTTGTTCTTTGCCAAAAAAGTTTGGATTTGTTTGTTTGTTTGGCTACCCTGTCTAAATGGTGGAGAGAGCATGGCAAATTTTACTCCCAAGTTTCTCATCTTTATCATTCAAGATGCTAAGTTCAAAATCTCTCAATTTCAAACCCATATTCTTCAAAGAGAAAATCTGATTAGTCCAACTTGAATTGGCTCTTCTTCCCAAGCATGGCATAGAAGTGGAGACATGTACAAACCACACTAGCATGGCTGCTTGAACCACCTTGAGATTGGTGTGGAAAGTTTCCAGAAAATGTAGATAATCAAACGAAATGATAGTGGCAGGTGTCTACTACCACTGGGAACATTTTTGCAATACATACGCATATGGACTGGGTACGTCCAGATCTACCACATATAAATGTGCAGGTTACTCAGCTTCTGGCTGAGGGTTAAATAGAGGATAAAATCTTACAAGTCCAATGTCCGGACTTCGTTTGGGACAGTTTCTATTGATTACTCTCTTTTTTCTTAATATGATCCATACTTTCTTGATTATTTGCAAGTCTTATTATTTTATTGTTGTTGTTGGAAACAGGACATTTTAATTAACACAAGTGGCAACTCTAGATATCAGATTTCTCCCTATCTTCCCTAGGGCTTACTGCTGTTGCTTTTTGTTTGTTGTCATTTATTCATTAGTATAAGAGCTTTTCTGTGCCAATTCTGTAATATTTTTATTCTTTGTCATGTGTAACCACTAAATACCTATCTAGTTATTTTAATGGTAAGCAAATAATAGGACAGAGATTCCTTTATTCTTTCAAATAAGAACTATCCTACCCTTTGCTGAAGCTGTGTGTGTGCCGGGGCATGCCATCAATTTTCTGACAGGCAGTTTACAGCTCTGCACCAGCCTTCAGTGCAGCCAGGGGTGAGGCAATAGGGCCATCTCAGTGTCTCCTGGGCATGTGCACAAAGCTGCATATATGTGAGGCCTTCCAGATTTCCAAAAATACGTTGCTGCTTTCAAAGCTCTCTTTGGACATCTCATTATCCAGATTTTTCTTTTAGGTTTTTGATTTAGCTTTTTACTTGCTCCAACAGTTGTTGCTACCACAGCCACTATAATGGTAAACAGTTGTAACTGATTGGTTTTGATAAATGCCCAGAGGATACTGGACAATTGACACTAAAGTAAGTTCTGAGTCAAGTCAGAAACAAACAAACTCCAAACAGCAGTATGATGGATACCCAAGGGAAAAGGGGGTTGGGGTATTACTGAACAGCAAGTGGGGCCCTGCTGCCAGCCTCCACCTTCTAAGTAAAATTCCGGAGGCAGATGTCTGGTGAAAAAGGAAAGGAGTCTTTATTCAAAAACTACACAGTTTTGGAATAACAGCTTTCCACATGCATTAGTCACTTAAACCTAGCAACTAAGGCTAAAATCTTTAACTCTTGAGTCTCCCTATCATTCCCCCATTAGTTTTTAATTATCTTATTTCTATAAGATTAGTTGACAAACTGAAACTACATAAAATACAAAAGCTACACAATTTTGGGAGAAATGCAGGCTTCTGCCTCAGAGACCATCCCCTCTAGAACACCCGCAGAAAAATAACCCTGCCACTCTCGCCCTCGCCAGACCAGTGCTTCTCCCATTTAAAAATGCTGTCCTTTGGCAATGCAGGTGGCTACAGCACAATCATCCAGGCATCCCAGACGAAGAGCAAGAGAGCAAGTTTCTTCCCACCTTCGCTTTAAATTTTCTGGCCCATAATTCCCTGTGCTCTGGAGACATCCAGCTTTTCAGCCAATCCTGTCATAGATGCGCAGATTTGCACATTCCCCCTCCCACCTCTGAGTGTCTGCCCAAGGTAGGAAGATCGGTAATGTGCTGCTCTAGCCTATTTACCATTGCCTCAGGCAACCTCCTCCCAAGGGCCCTCTCTCACTCCTCCCCAGGGATCTGGTCGGATCTATCTATATCAGGGGGAGGATGGAAAGGGTGAAGGGGGTCAATATAAATACAGTGTAGGACAGGGGTGTCAAACTCATTTTCACCGGGGGTCACATCAGCCTCATGGCTGCCTTCAAGGGCCGGATGTAGGGCTCCTTGTCCCTAGTTAAGGAGTAGTTACATTTAAGTAGTCCTAAAATTACACTCGGCCCTTTGAAAGCAACTGCAAGGCTGATGTGGTCCCCAGTGAAGATAAGTCTGACACCCCTGGTGTAGGACAAAAGTAGGTTTACAGTTGTGAGTATGTAAAATAGTGTTTATTCTTGTATTATTATTTATTGTATTATTACCCACATGAACAACTGTAAACCTACTTTTGCCTTACCCTGTATGGTGATGAAAGCAAACTAGACTTAGCTGGTGTGCATACACTATAATATACTGACGATGTATTATAGAACCATACACCTGCCCTAGCTGGTGTGGTTCAGTTTATTGGGTGTTATCCTGCAAACCAGAATGTCATGGGTTTTATTCCTGGTCAGGGCATGTTTCTGGGTTGCAACTTTGGTCACCAGTTGGGGCACATGCAAAAGGCAACCAACGGATGTTTCTCACATCAATGTTTCTCTCTCTGTGTCTCCCTCCCTTCCCCTCACTCTAAAACCAATAAATGGAAAAAAAGGATTGTACTCCTGAAACTTATATAATGTTACTAACCTATGTCACCCCAATAAATTTAATTTAGAAAAAAAAGAAAAGTCCTGAAAATAGGGCTTTTCCAGGGAGTTTCCAGCAAGGTCAAATAGTGACAATTCTTTAAGGATGGAACTTTTTTTGGCACTCCAAACCTGTTCTACCCCTTCAAGTGGGTGCTGGATGTTGCTTTTCATAGCCCTATGATTTCCAAGTAGTTTCTTTTCAAGGCTACTTTGGAGCTGAAATTGGAAAAGATGGCATTCATGTTGCCTGTCACTACCAGAACCAATTAAGTAGAGACAAGGATTAAATCTTTATGGGCCCTTTATCCAGATGCCAGCAATCTAAGAAGACGGCAGGTTGTATACACTCAAAAAACACCTTAACCTCTCATCTTGAGCCAATCCTTTTTATAAGAAGAAAGGGTCATTAATGGTTTTGGAAAAATGGTTAATTGGATAAGAATTGCAGTCTAAGGTGATTTTCTTAGTACTATTTCTTTATCTGTTGATCAATTATTTATCTGTGTCACAGAGGTTCCCTCCTTGGAACACAGTGGCTCAGATACCACTTCCATTTCCTGCAGACCCCTGGAGAACAAGGTTGAATTGCTTGTGGAGCCCCTAGAGTCACATGGTCATGCATTCCAGTTTCTGAAACAACAGCTTTCCACCTTTATTAATCACTTATGCCTATTAACTATGACTGAAGCTAAAATCTTCACTTGATCTTAGCCAAAAGCCTGAGAAGCAATGAAGCTAAAATCTTTAACTCTTGAGTTCCCCCATCAGAGCTAGGGAGAGAGGAATGAAAATAGGGTAAGTTAAAAATACCACAAATACTGCTATTCTAACTGAGATTCAGTTGTTTTTCTTGAATCAATGCTTCTTGATTGGTGCAAGTCTTTGATTAATTTCCACAGTTTGGGAAAAAAGTGATTATTTGCAATTTTTCCCAGTGTTCTTGATGTTTTTATGGAGGAGCAGGTCTTTGAAGGTCTCTACTCCACTGTTCTGGAGGTGACTCCCATCATTTGCTTTATATCTAGGCTTGACTATCCACCAGTTGTGAGATGCTGGGCTGATGTGGACCCCAGCCAGCAGTGTCCACGGTGTTGTGGATGCAACAAACAAATTCACACGGACTACAGAAGTCCTGCAGAGAAAAAGGGACAGCACACCACTCTCTGAGAGAGAGAGTGCCCAGACCCTTGCCTGGGCAAGCTTTTATTGGCTTTCTAAAGCATACTTCAAGGAAGGTTCTCATTCATTATGCTCGGGTTTGCTTTAGGTGATTACTTTTTACAGATAACAAAGGAAAGGATGTTACTGATTACTTCTTATAGATTAACAAGGAAAAAATATTGCAAATGCAAGGGAACCATAAGAGTGACTGATCTGGTTGCACTCAGTCCTTAGGAGAATTAACACAGACTTCAGGAAGTTACTTTAAAGATACGCAGTAAACATTTGCTGCTTCAGTTCAGGGTGAGGGAGTTTTAGCAAGAGCAAGCCTCAAAGCAGCCTAGGTATAATGCAGACCTGGTTCCCCACGGGAAAGCTGACTCGTGGGTTTGGCTTCCTGTGTGCTGACTCGCTCCTGTCGTTTTTCTGATAGGGTTGGGCTACCTCTGCCATGCCAAGTGGATCAGTTCCCTATACTGGGTGATTATAGAAATTCTTTTTTTGAGAGTAATAAATGAGATTAATCATAAACTACTTAGCACAATAGTGAGTGTTGAAAAGTGCGTGTTCAGGAGAGGATCCTGGGGAAATTGCACAGTAGGAATCTGTTTCCCAACCTAGACAACAATTGCATTGGCAGAATCTGCCTGATGTAACTATCTTGGAACTCCAGTCTACTGACAACTTCCTAGAAAAGATGTAATGGAAAATTGAAGCTAATATTGGTCAATTTCAGTTCTTAGGACATTAGCAGCTGCCTATCCTCTTTGGGAGGTAATTGGGTTTAGATTAGGTCAAGAGGGCACTGGCCAGGTGGCTTAGTTGGTTGGAGCATTGTCCCATGCACCAAAAGATTGCAGGTTCAATTACTGGTGAGAGCATGTACTTAGATTATGGATTCAGTCCCCAGACTTGGCCCCACGAGAGTCAACCAATTGATGTTTCTCTTTCACATCAATATTTCTCTTTCATATCGATGTTTCTCTCCCCACTCCCCCTTCTCTCTAAATTCAATATCCTCAGGTGAGGATAAAAAATAAATAAATAGATTAGGTCATGATGGAATTAGTGCACCCTTATAAAAAGATGAAGAGGAAGATAATGAATGTGCATCACACAGAGGAAAAGGACATGTAAGGATACAGCAAAAAGGCAGCCACCTGCAAGCCACAGACGGTGCCTTCACCAAGAACCCCACCATGCTGGCGCCCTGATCTTGGTCTTCCCAGACTCTAGAATTCTGAGAAATAAATGCCTGTTGTTTAAGCAACCCAGTATACGGTATTTACTTACTGCAGCCTAAGCTAGGACATATACCCATATTTTCTTTTTGCAACTCAATTCTTGGGGTTTGTTAAGTGAATCTCTCCTTAATATGTAACCATGAACAAGATCCCTGTGCTGCACAGCTTCAGGGGACACTAATTCATATGGATCACAACATGAATGGTACCCCCAGGAGTGGTGCAATACAGAAGCTATATATTTCTTCTGATTTTTAAAAAGATTTTATTTATTTACATTTAGAGAACAGGAAAGGAAAGGAGAAAGAGGGAGAGAAACTTCAATGTGTGTTTGCTGCTTGAGCATCCCCAAATGGGGACCTGATCCGCAGTCCAGCATGTGCCCTGACTGGGAATCAAACTGGTGACTTCCTTTCGCAGGCTGGCATTCAATCCACTGAGCTACACCAGCCAGGACTTTTTCTTCTGATTTTAAAGATGTATTTTTACATTAGATCATTGACCTAGGTGGAATTTACTATGTGTGTGTTGAAGGTAAGGACTTCATCTTCACTTTCTGTATGGAGCTGTCCTATTGCTATTCGTTATGCATTTCATCCTTTCTCCACAAATTTTTAAATTTATTTTAAAATTATAGTTGACATAGAGTATTATAGAAGTTTCAGGTGTACAACATAGTGAGCAGGCATTTATTCTCCACTAATTTTTAATGCCTGCATACCTCTGGGTTTTCCAGTCTGTCCCACTAAATAGTTTTTCCTCAGTCAATGTCTAATTACTACTGATTGCTAAGTGTACTGTTTTTCAGGACCAGTTCTTTGTGATAGAGATTTACTATTTGCTCACTAAGTCCAGTTGTTTTTTTCCTCTACACATTTAGACTAAAAATTTTCAGTATTGCTTGAAGTTAAGCACAGCTAATGAAATGTTGGTGGAAAGTGTTATTTGTCACTTCCAGATCTGGCTCCTAAAAATATCTTTTGAGATTCTCAATGCCTTCTCTGTAACCCCTTCTACTGGCTGGATGCAGTGGGTCCAATGGAAGACTCTGAGGTCCTATTGGACAACGAATCCACTCCTGCATTCCTGGATGACTAAATGGAACAGAGTCTACCACTCCCCCTCCCCTGCCTTGTTCTTCTTCCACCGACTAGTATTGCACTGTGACATGCATTAAAGATAAACGTTATTGTGCTAAACCTCTGAGTAACTGTAGATGTTGGTGAGAGCAGTTAGCCCACCCTAATTATAACTTTCCTTCATGTTTTTTTTATTCATCTTGCCTGTTCTGGGCCTTTCTGCAAGGTTTTCAGAGTCAGTGTATAAAGTTCCTCAGAGTCCTGTGAGAATTATAATTGCAGTTATATTGTATTTATGGATTAATTTGAGAAGAATTTTCGTCTTTATAGTGTGGACATAACTACCATATGTCCATTTATTCAGATATTTTATGCACATTGATAAATTTTATGGTTTTTCTCCTTTAAGTTATGATATGTCTTTTATTGGTTTCTAATGGAATTTATTGCTAATATGTTGGAATTTATGCTAAGGTAAATATTATTTTCTAATTACATTATCTAATTTGTTATTTATACTTTAAAAGGTCACTATTGACTGATTTTATGTTCAACAACCCACTGAACCCTTTCTTAGTTGTAATAATTGTAGGTTCTAAATTTTCTATGTGGATAACAACATCTACAAATAATGAAATATTATGTTTTATTTCCTGATGCTAATATCTTATTCATATTTTTTGTCTTGCATTAGCTAAGACTTTCCTATCCTTTAATTGTTTGTAGTTTTAAAAGAAAGCAGAGCTCTGGCCAAGTGGCTCAGTTGGTTGGAACATTGTCCTACACACCACAACGTTGTACCTAGGTTGTGGAACCAATCCTCAGTCAGAACGCATACAGGGAAACATCAATTCATGTTTCTCTCTCAAATCGATGTTCCTCTCTCTCCCTTCCTCTCTCTGTTTAAAAGATCAATGAGTATATCCTCAGGTGAGGATTAAAACAAATAATAATAAAATAAATTTAAAAATAAGATAAAAGATAAAAGCTTGCAGTTTCACTTTTTATGTTTAAGTCTTTAATCTACCTGAGCTTGATATTTTTATTCCTATATTCTAACAGGAAACTATAGGTTTCGTATGTTTATCTTATTCACCTTCTTGAACTCTTATATTAATTTCAATATAATTTTAGTCTCTTCAATATTATTTTTCTAGATAGACAATTCTGGCGACAGCTCTCTACTTGGCTTGTGGATGACTGCCTTCTGGCTGTGCCCTCACATAGTTAAGAGAAAGAGCTCTTCTTATAAGGGTGCCAGCCCTATTAAATTAGGGTGCAACCCCTATGGCCTCATTTTGCTTTTACCATAGGTGTCCATGTACAGTCATATTGAAGGTTAGGGCTTCAACATAAGAATTTTGAGAACACCAACATTCAGTCCATAACAGGTTCTATTTTCAAATAACTGCCAAGGTTTTTTGTTTGTTTGTGTCATTTTCTCTTTTTATCTACGTTAGTAGATTTTTAAATGTTTACTTTGGTATATATTCTTGGAATAAACTTTGGCCGCTCTGAAAGCAACAATTACAATAATAGTGGTGAGTTGTATTGGGTCACCATTCTTAGAGAAGCTAGAATTGTATCTCCAGAATTCTCTTCCTGTATTGTTCTACTTTAGGATTGGCCATAAGAACTAATGTGAGATTTGGAAGAAAAAGTGAAGCAGCTCTGAATGGTACCAGGCACAGAGTATCAACTTGATCCACAGCTTCTCTGAGTCTTAGGTCAGGCATGAGTTCATCTCCATGGAGATTGGTACCATTTTGTTCTGAAGGTTATCCACGTCATTGAGCTTGGAGGTGGTGAGATAAGGTAGGATTCAATTTGTCCTCATTAGTTCTAGTTTGCCTTTCGGGGTTTCAGTTTGTATTTACTCTCCTCTATTTCATACGAGTTCCTAGTATAAGTCAGGCTGACCTATAGCAATTTTAGGCTCCCCTCCATACACAGAGTCAATAGCCTTTTAGAGGACTCTTTGTAAGCTCTCTGAAATATATGAAGTCTATAATCCTTATAATTAATCTCTTATACCATATCTCTTATGGGATTTACAGTGGTTCTGCTTTCCAGATCATATTGTAGCTGATACAAAAATATATAATCTATAGATTTATGAACAAGGTACAAATTCCTTTGCATAGCATATAAAACCTTTAGCCAGTTTTTTATCCAATATCTTGTCCTGTCTTCCTTCATATCTATCATCCCATCACCTGAACAAACTTGTTTGTTGCTTATTACATATGGTGTAATATTTTATTTTTTTAAAATGAGAAACCTGTATATGAACTGTAGTGGAGGGTGTAGTATATACAAAGGGCATTTTGAAAAATTATTTTCTTTATTTTTAGAGAGAGGGGAAGGAAACAAGAAAGAGCGAGAGAAACATCGATGTGAGAGAGAAATATCAATTGGCTGCCTCTGGTATGTGCCTGGACCTGGGACTGAACCTGAAACCAGGCACATACCCCGACCAGATATCAAAATGGTGATGATTTGCTTTGCAGGACATCACCCCATCAACTGAGCCACCCCCATCAGGACTGCTATGAGCATTTTTGTAGTTGTCTTTTGGTACACACATTATAGCACTTTTTATATCCTTCAATTTAAACAAATTTGCATTATATTGTAATTATATTATATATCCATTTACTGCACTAGCACGAGTTCCCTGAGAGGCTTTGTACCCTCAGTGTCAATTACATCATCCAAGAATAGCATGATTTTTTAAATGTTTGTAACTGAAAGAGCACCTAAAAGACTCCTTTTTAAGTTATTTAATATTTATCCCATTGTATTTTATAAAACTTGTAAATATCCTATTTTACCTTTCTTTTTCTTTTGAAGATTTTATTTGTTTTATTTTTAGAGAGAGGGGAAGGGAGGAAGAGAGGGAGAGAAACATCAGTATGTGCTTGCCTCTCGCATGCCCCCAACCCTTTGGTTCCCAGGTCAGTCAGTACTCAATCCACTGAGCCACACCAGCCAGGGCCTATTTTACCTTTCTTATGGTCATGTGTAAGAAGTAGGCCTGTTCTTAGCAAGAATGCATTACTAATTGTGGTGATCATTTTGTAATATGTACAAATATTGAATCATTATGTTTTATGCCTGAAACTAATACAATGGTATATGTCAATTATATCTCAATAAAAATGCTTCATATTAGGCACTGTACCCAAACTACTGAAAGACATCAGTTTCCCACGTATTTTATTAGATGCCTCTTTATTTTACTTTTACTGTGTTGCATATATTTTTCTTTTTCTTTTTTAAATTTTATTTATTTATTTTTAGAGAGGGAAAGGAGGGAGGAAGAGAAGGAGAGAAACATCAATGTGTGGTTGCCTCTCGAGTGCCCCTCCACTGGGGGCCTGTCTGCAGCTCAGGCACGTGCCCTGCCTGGGGATCAAATTGGTGATCCTTTGGTTTGCTGGCTGATGCTCAATCCATTGTGCCACACCAGCTGGGGCCTCTATATTTTTAATTATTTTTTTTTATGAGAGAGGGAGAGAAACATAATGTGAGAAAGAAACAGATTGGTTGCCTTCTTTGCGCCCCAATCCAGGGAACCAACCTGTAATCCAGACTTGTGCCCTAACCAGGAATCCAACCAGTTACCTTTTGGTTTGCAGCACAACAGCCAAACAACTGAGCCACACTGGTTAGGGCTCCATATATTTTAGCTCATATTTGAAAGGCACTTTGGGATATGACTCAATTCGTGTTCATCATTACATTTTAGCAGACGTTACCACATCTAAAACGGCACGGTTATATGAAAGAGCTGCTTTTTAAATACCTAACAGTAAATATGAATAACCTCAATTTTCTTTCTTCTTATGCTAATCTCCTTGACTGGAAATTCATACTACCAGCAAATGGAAATTCAACAGAAATCATCAGCTGGAAATTCTTATTCATTATTACCTTAAGACCAACAAACTGTAAGCAGTTTATTACAGATGCTTAATAAAGTTGTAAAAATTAATACCCAGATTAGAAATAAACACCCAAGCCCTTTTAAAAGTATGCATGAATGAGTAGATTGGAAATGATAACAATGTATAAGAAAAAGAAAAGAGTAGAGGAAGCAGTAGATATTAAACACATAGTCTTCCTAGTTCGAGTAAATTAGAAAAATTTAAATTAATCACACTTTGGTGTTCTGTTTAAAATCCGAGATTTAAAAAAAGATTTTTTTTTTTTTTTGATGGTGGGAAGGTTGATTGGCTCTTAGTTCTGCTACTAATTTGTAGGGCCTTCGGCAAACCAGTTAACTTAATCTGTTTCCTCATTTGTTTGACTTATACGCTTGGCAAATACCCGGCACTAAATAAGCCATACTTACTACCTGACGGCGCTCTGTTACACTTAATCTCAAAGTTAGTAAGCAAGAAATTAGACCCCAAATTTCTGACTCAAGCCCGGCCACTCCAAGACACCTCTAAAAGACAACACTACGTATCCACCTGGCTGAAGCGGGTGTGGCATTCTGAATTTGCCCTGAGTGGGGCGAAGTAAGGAGGGATTTCCGCCACTATCGCTCTAGGGCGAGTAAGACCAAACCCAACCGGACAGGTGGGAGGAACGCCCGCGAGGAGGTGTCCGGAAGCGCGTAGTCGGAGGGACTACATTTCCCACAAGTCCTCCGGGCAGAGCGTGGGGCCGGCGTCTGGGACTTTATCGGACAGGCCTTGAGGGGCAATACCAAGGTAAAAGCAGGCACTGTGGCTCCGAGGGAAGAGTAATTATAGTCTGTACCTAGATTTGTATTAGTTACCCTCCTAACTCATCAAGAACTGACAAAAATGACCTAGAGATTTGGGGGTTTCAGGGCCGCAGGACTCCAACTGTTGTATTCAAACTGCGAGCAAAGGAATCTCCAAACACTGAGAACAGTTTGATGTTAAATTTATTGGCCAAGTTTTTACCTGCGCAGGGGCGAGCTTCCCAGATGAGACCGTAGTCTCGCAGCTACGCAGAGCTGCCAAAATGGAAGTCGCGCCTGGCTTACAGACTACTGGGTTTTTATAGGAACAAGCAAGCAAGC